>JAODUP010000084.1:1020000-1022500 GCA_025642065.1 Paralvinella palmiformis
TGTATGTGTGTTTGTGTTTGTATGTGTGTTTGTGTTTGTATGTGTGTTCGTGTGCTTGTGTTTGTATGTGTGTTTGTATGTGTGTTTGTGTTTGTATGTGTGCGCCATAATTATCATAATTAAATTAGTGTTATACTCAGTTACACCTTCGTTGTTAAGGTAATATAACGTTATAACAGATTGCTTTATTATTATTACCTGTCAGATGGTACGTGTATAAAACATACTATTGTCACCAAACGCTTTACGTTTGTTGTTAATAGTCACTCGTAAGATTATTAATCAATAAATGTGTCTGTGTATGTGGGTGCTCGCGCGCATTTATGTCATTAGGTTCAAGCTGTCTACTCATCCAAACATAATATTGTATTACCTTGTATCCATTGACAACAGATTCAAAGTTAGTGACTTCAGCAGAAGAAGCAATCCGGATATTGTTGGGTGATAGGAGTACCGAGCACTCGGAGACAGAACGATCCGGGGCGGCTTCTTCTTCGGATAGACGGGTCAGAGATCGCGGCACTGGTTCTTTTACTCTAAGATCTAGCTACGCCCCCACGCCTGATATGGACGACAACAAAGGTGAGAGCTTCGATGTGGGCCGAACACATTGTTACTTCCCTCCGAACAACGGTATCAGCTGCACTCGTAGAGTTAGCCTAGATGTAGCCTAGAAGTAATAGTCTATTCTGGCTTCAGCGTTTCTAGCGTAAATTTGTAGGCAGTACAATGTGGCTCTCCCGCGGGGCGAATGGCAGCGAAATGCATCGCATTCCAGCAGATCGTGGGCTCGAAACCCGGCATTACCCGTGTCGTGTTTCATCCACCAGTAAAAAGGCGTCGCCTTGATCGTCTGATTTCCCCAAGGGAGTAGCCCCTCGGCCGTTTGTTCCAAGCGGCGCAATACACTCGCAGCACTTTATTGTTCTCTCTCTATCTCGAATTGATAGCTGGACATAAATCTGTAACAACCAAAAACAATGCCTTAAAAGTTAAAATAGTTTAAGTGCACTTTTCTATTTAAGTATTCTGACGATATCTTTTAACGAATTGGTTTCTTTCACGAAGCTAAAAAGAGACATTCGGTTACCGCCAAAGCCAGACCACGTAAGTTTATTACTTTCCAGGGAGCCCAAAGCTTGCTTGCGTTTACTCGAATGATTCCATAATTAGCCTAGTTAGGTCGGTCCGATTGGGCAATTATTAATTTGGGCCTCGATTAGTTAATTACAACGATCAGGCACACATAGAACATTTTGTTGTTGTTATCTTATCAGCATTTAAATAAGAGATAACGACTACGGAATGATATTGTATTGTAAACGAATAGATTTGTGTTTTTCTAATTAATGATCACAGTTTAGTCAATTTCATGACATTTGTGTAATTTTGTTAAAACAATTATTACTTAATTGTTAGTAAAATTCTTGGCTTAGATGTGGATAATAATTTGGTGTGTTTTACATCAATACCAGAACGTTAGGATGTTTGTTCGTAAATGGACGAGGGGTAGTAGCTGTCTAGTTCTCTATAAAGACGGGATATTGTATTGTTTGGCCACTGACTGCTCTTGGTAGATGTTAGTCATTTTCTACACACTCAAATAAACTGTTTATTGTATAAACAAATCGGATATTTCTTGCCGACAAAGGCAGAAATATTCACACACACACACACACACACACACACACACACACACACACACACACACACACACACACACACACACACACACACACACACACACACACACACACACCACACACACACCGCGCGCACACACACACACACACACACACACACTCGGCTCGTCTTAGTAACAATGGCTGTATGTTGAAGGAAGTATATACCAATGGGTTGTCTATTTCTATACGGAGTAGATATATCGATCTCTAGGTATAGTAACAATAGGCCTTTCAATCAGTGATTACCTATATTTGTTATATTATCAAGTACTAAACATTCTATTGTCATAATTAATTACACCGTCAATGTAATGACTGTTTGTTGTCCAAACAATAGACTCATTCAACATGGAGCTGATATGTTCTTAATTAATTCATGCTACTACTTCTACTACTACTATTAATACCACGATTACTACTACTATTACTACTACTACTACTACTAATAATAATAATAATGACAACTATGACGATGGTGATTTATGATTAATGATGATGATAAAATCAACAACAGTAACGTTACAAATACATAACTACTACCTTTACTACTACTAACACTACTACTGATAATAATAATAATAATTTAAAGAAAAATATAAAAATAACAATAATAATGATGATGACAGTGATGATGATGATAATGATGATTTTGATGATGATACTGAGACCGAAATCTAATTAATTAGTGATAGCCATTCAGCGCTGTACTTGCATGTCCTTTATCTAGCATGCTAGCTCTATATTTCTATATATACTATACATGTACATAATAACACGGCTTGCTTTATCTGTGCATGCTTTGACTGCCTGATCCA
>JAODUP010000084.1:1025000-1120761 GCA_025642065.1 Paralvinella palmiformis
CCGTGATGTGCCCGTCAAATTTGACGGCGGGCTTTGATCGGTTTGACAGAACGTGATCGTTCGAAGAAGCGTCTTTTGTGTCCACAATAAAGACGCCCTTGTCTTGAAGTATCATCTCGTATCGAACGTTTTCTAATCTGATCGGGAATTAAGAGACAAACGGTATAGGTAATTCGCAAGTGGAGCGTACGATCGAAAGTTCGACTTGGACAAAGTGACTTATTATTATCCTATAATGCATTTATTAACGCCCGACTGGGCTGTATTCATATATCGTATTGTGGTGCGCATGTGTGCGTGCGTTAGTGTGCGTATATGTGTGTGTATGTGTGTGTGTGTGAGTTTAAGGTGTGCATTTGCGACCCATGACGTCTTCCATTTCAGTGTCCATACTGTTATTATATGCACTTATTTACAAAAAACAGATCACGTAAATAGATCAGAGTTAGCCATTAAAAGCAAACAAGGAGGAGAACAGGAATCCGGATGTGCCGAGAGTACGACACACACCTCAACGAATACAACAGCTACCTCATCTTCGAGATCTCCGGCAAGAATGGCACCAACGTCGACCGTATCGAGAAATCCCGAACTCTCGACGCCGGATGGTGATGAGCCCGTATCTAACCAAAACAAAACGCCATCTAATGGAATACCGGTAACAATAGGCCAACAGTCACGGGTCTATCTGGCGTCAGGATATACGAGAAGAGAAGCACAAAAACCGACCGGGCAGCCGAGAAGACAATATTCGAGAAGCGGTCAGATTGGCGATAAGGTCACCATCACCGGTAAACCGGAATCTAAACGCCAGCTGATCTATCCGTGGAAAAAAGATTTGAGACCCGTAACAAGTAAAGACCGAGAAATCGACGGCGAGGATTTGGAGAAAAGAGAGAGATTGGAGAGAGACGTTAAAGATGTAAATTTAAAATCATCCCCATCCGGATTGCCGCCAAGTTCGTCATCCAGGACAACGGCGACCATATCCAGTTCCGAAGAGCCTGTTAGAAAATCGCCAGCCGACTCGGGAACCAGTTCTGGTGGTATAGGTTCGTCATCCGTAGATTCGGTCTCTGATATAGATGACGACATTCCGAAATTACTGACAACAGCGCCACCTATTGTTGACGAACAGCCACCATTAACAGCTCGCTATCCCACCATCCTACCCGATCAGATGGAAACAAGTGTCCGTGAAAGCCAAGATGAGAGGCTCTTCTGTGATGAGCAGATCGATACACCACCACCACCACGACGACGACGACCACCAGCATCGTCACAATCATCATCATCATCATCATCATCATCCTCATCATACTTGACGATGATGCGGACGAGTCGTCCAGGTGAGGTTGTTAAGTGTTGGTCGGCACCTTTTAAGCTTTTCTCTGGTCGTTGATATCAATCAGCTTCTGCTTTTAGCATTGTTGCCGATGGCTTCCTACGACGCTCTCTTCTCTGACCGTATTAGACAGAAGATATCTCACGCCGCTTGGTTCCCTCGGTTGATTAATAAGTTAACAAATCACCGCTTCAGATAGACATGTTTAGGCAGGATGATGATGATGATGATGATGGAACTGTCAAGGCCAATGAACGAATGAATGATTCGAAGCCTTTCTCCAGTTAAACTTATTCACGACGAATTAACCCTCACTAATAGCGAGCTTCTAGGATATAAATACCTCGATAGTGATTGACATCATTGTTTTCCTTCTGTCGATATCTAATTAATATTAATGATGTGATTATGAACGATTTCTGTTTCATCACTGTGCCTTTGCTTCGCCTTTCTATTAAAAAAAGTAACATTTAACGGCTCCGTACGCATTTTCTTGTGTAGAGAATCGTCCTATTGTTCCATATTCGTTGTCTATATCTGATCCGTGTTTATTTGCACGAGCAGCTAAAGAAGTACGAACCGAGCAAACGGAGCCAACGAATTCGGATAATCCGAACCAGCTACGGGCGAATGAAGATGCGAAACTAGAACGCGTCGACAATTCGAACAAAAGTAATATCGATTGTAGCTGTTCGGTTTCGAAAACTACAGGAAGTTCAGGGTCGTCAGTGGACAACGCGGAATGGTATGTCGGCTCGGTGAATGGCGGTAATCCCGTTACGGGCGAAGTCCTCGACACTCATCAATCGGTGAAAGTCAGCGAGCACCTGGCGTCAAAGCCTCGTTTGAAACCGGACGATAGTTCGACGAAACGGGAACTTTGCAGTTCGGAAATGACGTCAAATAAACATCAGCCGGAGAACGGCGAGAAACCGGCCGTCGAGAAGAAGGAGCAGACGTGGACGTCTCGGTTGTTTGGCAAATTGAGCCAGAGATGGGATCAGTCCAGGCAGAAACAGATCCCGGAGTCGGTGAGCCCCGAGAGCAGTGAAGTCACCGAGAACGGCCCAGCTTCCGAGAAAACGTCCGCTACGTCTGAGTTAACGGTCGCATCGTCCCCCGCTCTGGTGGAAACTTCCGACGATGGAGAAGTCGGGTTAGCATCTGTATCGTCGACGACGTCGTCGGCGTCGTCTGGCAAACCAGAAAACGCGATCTCCGAAGTGGACATAACCATCCCCGAACAGTCCGAGATGACGTCACATTTCGACGTCGACGATTCGTCTACAACTTCGAAATCTGCGAGCTCAGAGATTGATGACGATTCCAAACAAGAAGACAACCAATTATATACTGCTTCAGGCGACGTCTTTATGACGGAACACGTTGACGAGAAGAATGTTAGCTCGGACAAGATTAAAACTAAAGTATCTACCTTTTCAATCCAGATGAGTGCTCCAGGTGAGATTGTTAAGTGGTGCTTGGCGCTTTTACCATATATATATATATATATATATATATATATATATATAAACAAACAAACAAACTAATTTGTCCTTACGGCCACTTTAAAAGATAATAAAATAATGGTCCCTATTATCTATTATGCTCTTTAAAACATGCAGTATCAGTGGTCTTTAGTTATATATATATATATATATATATTTTAATGTTAGGGCATATATATCCCCTCCCCCCGGATAACCCTTTCTAATTGAACATTGTTGTGGTGTTTATTGTCACAGATATACGACTAATACATACCAGGCTATTAACTAATTATCCTAACATTATACTAAACAGGCTTTATAGTTAACAAAAAGCCCCTTCACATGTATTATGTTAACATAGGCTGTTTACGCATGTATGTATGTATGTATATATATACGTATGTATGTATGTATGTATGCGTATATATATATATATATATATATATAAATGTGTATATATATATATATATATATATATATATATATATATATACATGGTATGGGTTTGTTTACCTAAGCACTTATTGTGTTTTAACTTTGGATATAACCTTGATCAGATTATATTAACTAGGTTTGGTGATATAGAGCTTCAACTAACATGCGATTATATTTATAACTAGAGCTTTATGATGGCAACAAATATGAAGAGTGATAATGTTATTGATATAATAATTAATTATGATATCACTCAGGTTAGGTGTGACTTGTACGAACCACCAATACAACACCCCTCCCGTGTGTGTGTGTGTGTACATGTGTCTGTGTGTGTATGTGTGTGGGCGTTTCTAAGCATGTAATAATTCATTTAACAAGTTTACAGCCACACGCACTTATTCATTAACTTAAGCAAGGGGCACATAGTCATGCACGCATGCACGCACGCTTGTCTAGATTTAAGATCTTTACATAATCCATTGACCGTGCTTGTACTGAATAACATGTGTACATTTTATATGTCTGAGTCAGCATGTGTGGGCGCATTGTGTGTGTGTGTGTGTGTGTGTTGGCGGTGTGCATACTGTGTTTGTGTGTGTGTGTCTGTGTGGGTGCGTGTGTGTGGTATCAACTCAAACATTAATATCCTATTATCTATGTTCCATCAGCCACAGACAACAATGAGGGTCATAGTCCTAAATCCATAGATAAGGATGTAACCGAAATAACCAATGAAAGGACAGGTTTGGGTAGGTGCTTATCAATATTCATGAATACATGAATACATGAACACACACACACACACACACACACACACACACACACACACACACACACACACACACACACACACACACACACACACACACACACACACACATAGAGAGAGAGAAAAAGATAATGCACGCACGCACGTACATGCACACACACCCACACCTATGTATGTATGTATGTATGCATGTATGTATGATTTAATCTCGATTCTCTTTCGTAACGCACCAAAACTAGCCAGCCAAAAAGCACAACACCAAAACACTATATTATAATTACATTATATCACACAGACATTGGTAGCCACTGAAGTGTGCCTTATACATAAACTAATTTACCTGCGATATAGCGCAGTATAAAGGTAGCAGACTCCAGTATAAGTAGCGAGCGAACAGAGCCTGGGCCGGGCCCGTTAATGAACGGACCAATTTCGTTAATTATGTAGTTGACTCTTTTTTATCAGGTGGCTAACAAACGTTTTATCCAAGTATCCGGCTTCATTCGGTATGTTTATTTTCCGATATTTGTTAGCTGACACGGATACGGCGGTTAATCCGGACACTAGTTCAGTCGCTGCAAGTACGTCGACGGAGAAAGCTGGCCATTCGGAGACGACCCGTCTGGATAGCGTAGTCGTCGTGGATAAAGTGGACCCGGAACCAATGGTCGACAATGCCGTTGAGGAACTGGTGGCGTCCAGGCCGGAAATGGGAGCGGTCCGGCAGAGGTCGCATTCGACGCCGTGCCCGACGAATGGGGCATTGACTGTGGGTGAGTAAGATGGAGAGAGAAAGTCGTTTTTGCCACTTCTATTTACATGGTTAGCTAATAGGCCAACCTAATTGGGGAACGGTAATGAAGTGAAGCGAAAGATGAAACAGCCTTCAATCATAATTCGGCCGAGGTTTGAACCCTGTGCTTGAAGTCTGTGACAATTCACGCATGGAGTTCGTCGATAAAGATGCACTCGGACGATAAATAGTTGTTGAGGTCACAGATGAGTAAGTAAATAAGTGAGTGAATAGAGGTTGACGAGACAAAAAGGTCATTTGAATTTGGCCCCACCTTTATTGACAAACAGAGGGATACAACCGGCCACTTGTATATCTAATCTAGTAAGGGCGCTTCATTAACTCTGCGTTAATATTATTATCTGGATCATATAGATATCTTGATCAAATATGATCCAGGGTATACACTAAAATTTAAATAAGCCTCGGTGCAGTACACAACTCTCCGTATATATATATATATATATATATATATATATTACATGATGTAGAGTACCAACCTTTAGTTGCCCGCCTACGATACTTCACCTACTTAAAACAATTGTTTGTTGACTAATGTTTCTTCAAATGATTCAAACAGCCGAATTGATTTATTGTCACTATTAGTCATTTATATCTTACATGTTACACATAAATTAAGTGTTTTGTGTCTAAAAACGTCGTAAGATATCTATGTTTACGTAGTCACTTTGGGTTGGCCGCCATTTGGCTGCTAAATTATATATCAAAATATATAGTATACGCGCCTGCACGCACGCACACAGAGAGAGAGAGAGAGAGAGATGTTGATGATTTCAGTATTCCCAAGGAAGCCCCATGTGACTCTCGGTCGCTGCCAAGGGCCTGAAATGCCGCATATTCTAATTTGATTATTATTTAATAATATCACAGTTCTTGATAAACTAAGGATATGAAATTGCTGTAGAATTAGTCTGGCTTACAGTTGAGGAATTGTTTACTTCAAAGTAGGATGATAATATCCAAAGAAACGCTCTAAGTAAATAAGCTTCCATGTAGTACACAGCTGGCGGTTCTAGATTTTACTTGGTGAACCGTACATTTCTCTTTCTTTTTACACTTCGCCCGCCCACACCACGCGTAGGACGGTGTAAACATTTAGTCACTAAAGTCACCAGAAGGATAATTGCATGTCACCGAAATCAGATATGGGACTGCCTTCGAGTAATAGTTGGTGGGTTCGAATCCGAGTCACAGCTGGGTTTGTGGGATTTGTTTACCCTAGGGAGTCGCAGGTCGGCCAGTCCCAGGTGAGACGAACGCCGAGGCTAAACAACTCGCTCGCTCGCTCGCTCACTCATACACCCACCCACCCATTATCCCACGCACCCATACACCCACACACCCAACAACCCACTCACTCACTCGATTGGCATGTGAGCTTCTTTGCGCGTCAGAGCATGGCGTCAAATCACGACAGTAGCTAAAGGTCGCCAAAAGTGAAGCAATGACTGATACAGAGAGGCCTCTGGTTAGTTGATGAGCTGAGATATAGTTGCTGTGGTCATAAAGGCCTATTGTGACGTTGACACAAAGTCTCTTTAGACACTTACTTAAGCCTAATCGGATAAAGCTTTGTACTGACGTTGTGGCAGTAGTACTGCAAGTAGTAGTAGTAGTAGTAGTAGCTGTAGTTATCGTTGTTGGTGGTGCTACCATCTAGAAACAGATGTCGCAGTTTTTCCCATCTCAATGCGTTATCTTGTTTCCCGGTCTACACCCACTTGTGATAAAGAATAGTCCTGAAGTGAATGCACACAATGATGTTCTCAAACCTGCAGATGTTCAAGCGTATGCTGCAAGGGGTGTTTATGCATTTCGTCCATCCTTTTGGCATCGTTTTATTAAGTGGTTTTAACCCATTGTAAATGGAGCGATGCATCCAATATTGGGCAAATGGTTTATGTTCTGTGCAAGTTGTCTTATCTGTAGTTATGCAGTACATTAACATTTGTCAGATTTTATCCCCGTATTAGTTACATCACTTTGAAGTGCAAGTTATATGACAACCGCGTGCCAGGTAGGCCTCATTCTGTAATCTTTATATCAGATGTCAGTGTCAGGCATCCCACATACTAGAACCAGTTAGGATATGTGGCAGTGACAGAAGTTGACGTTCTAGCGCTAGTCATAAGATCCAGTTAGATGATGAACCAGTGGCAGTTATGTTATGTCTTGTCTAAATGTTGTCTACACAGTGTTTACGTGCTAGGTATGTCATGACTCGGTGCCAGGTATGTCATATCTAAATGTTGTTTACACAGTGTTTACGTCCTAGGTATGTCATCACTCAGTGCCAGGTATGTTAAGTCTAAATGTTGTTTACACAGTGTTTACGTCCTAGGTATGTCATGACTCAGTGACAGGCACGTCATATGTCCGACGAATGCGAGTCATATGTTGTCTATGTGTCAGACTGACTGTCACCTGTATTATGTCCCAGGGATAGTTATGATGTGTCTCGGTGTCAATTACACATTGCTCTATTGCCAGTCATGCTGCGTGCTAGTGCTAGCCACAACACATCCAGTCACCTGTGATATAACGCCTACCTGCGCCGGTTATGTATACATCTAAATGCCATCTGCGTTATTAATCAATGCAAGTTATAGGAGATGCTAGGCCCTTCGATTTTATCGGGTCATGTGCGCCTTTCTGTTCTTTTGAGTATGATTTGATAATATTAGTAATATTACCGGGTTTTATGGTTTCGTTTGCCGTATGTGCGGCGGGTTACGTCCGCGAGCCACCCAAGTTGACACTCCGTAAGCGGTGGGTCCCCTCCGCTCGTCGAAACTGTGCACCGACCTCTTGTCTGTTTGGCGGTAGGATGTTTTGTCTCCGTGATCTTATCTCTTCTTACCTGCGGGCACGAAATTCTTTGAAACCGTTTTACGTGGAATACTCAAGAGGGGGGGGGGGGGGGGGACACAATTCGGTTAATTTATTAATTTTCGGCTGTTATTTTTCGGCTACGTATGGCGAAGCGTATTACTATAATAGACGATTTATCCTCAGCGATCGAACCGGTGGGCGGCCTCGTAACCGGTTGTGACGTCACGAATGAAGTAAACGAATTTCAACACCAGGCACCTGAAATCAGGAGCCCGCTGATCAGCGGATATTCCCAACTGACGTCGGAGTTGATCAGGGCGAAGCTGCGCGAGAAACGCGAGAGTACGATGAACCAAATGGATGACGGCGGACATCCGGAGTCCAATCTGGATGCTGTCAGGATGGACATACCTCCTCATCTGGAACCGTATATGTTCGGTAAGTCATTGTGACTTTTCTGTATGTCTGATAATGTTTACATCGACATGGATCAGATAATGTCTACTTGTAGCAATGGGATTTTGACTGTGTCGTACTCTGTAACGGCTTTACTGTCTATCGCACAACAACAACAACAACAACAACAACAACAACACCACCAACAACAAAGACGAAAAGAACAACCCAACAATTACAACAACAATAACAACACGCATAGCAATACAAACATTAACAATGATATGTTTTTAATTTAGGGCCTAACCGTTAGGACATTTTTATTGCTTTATGTCATAATAAAACTGATAACAAAATTAAAGATTTTTTTAAATTTTAGAATTTTTTGTTGACTAGATCGTTTAGTTAAAGAATAAGTCAATTGTGTGCTCGGTTAAGTGCGTCTTATTCTGTTCGAAAGTTTTCGTACTGGCGATGTTCTGATGTTGTCAAACGGGTGGAATTACCTGCCAGATGTCGTATTAATGGTATCATTATCCACAGCGAGGAACACTCGTCATACTATCTCACCCGAGGAGACGCTAAAACGAATAGAAATGTTAAAAAAGCGCCGCCGTTACCTGTCCTCTGGTAACTTACTCGACAGTGACACTGCCGACGACGCTGATGGTGACGCAGAAACACAGACCGACGCCTCCGAGATGTATGTCAGAACGGAAGAAAAGGTTCTGACGCAGATACGAAGAATGAAAGGTGAGGAGGAGACTTTTGTTGACGTAAGAACAGGGGGATCTTTGGTCAGATCAGGCGCTTACGGTACGAGCCTTGATTATAACACTATTGAGTTAGTAGTAAAAGGTAGAGAGAGTGCAACTTGTGTAAGGGACATCACGACAAAAAGTATATCAGGGCGTTTAAAAACTGAAAATGTACAATGATAGGTTTGGTAAGTATTACGGCTTTTTGATCATTCACTTGCGATGTCCTTTCTAGCAGCTACATGGAAATATTTAAATATACAGTCAGAATCCGTTAATCCGACAGGGTTTGTCACACGATAATAAACGTGAATGTCGGAATATCGAGTCCGTGACATATCGTAAAGACATACCGTTGTAAGCCAAAAATATTAATACGCAACATCCATCGGAACCACAACGACACTTATAATCTCACGGTGTATTTATTTATTTTCAACAATTATGACAATAAATGAACAGATTACAAATTCAACTTAAAGTTCTGTTTAGCGGATTTAGTTGACGGATGTCATGCTTCTCGGCAGGAGAAATATCAACGGGACATCGTTTTCTCACTGGATAATGGTACGGAATGGCATTGAAGTCATTACTCATGTTGATGTTTGTTAATTACAGACATTATAAAGAAATACTCCTGTCACGGTTGTAATTGGTTACGATATAGCAATTATCGCGGGTGGGCGGGTTAATTAACCATTACTGACAACATGTCGGTGTGTGTCGCATGACTGAACTAGCGGAAACATTTTCGTGTTGTCGGATTATCGAGGTCATTTTACATTTGAAAAATCATATTCTGTTGGCGAAATGAAGTGTCGGAACGCGGAACACGATTTTTCTGGATTAAAGAATCACTTATAGCGGAGGTAAATCCATCACAAACATTAATATGTTGGAAGGTGGATTTGTCGGATGAACGATGTCCGGATTAACGGATTCTGACTGTACATTACTTAATCTATCATTGAGTTACCTCATTAGTCACTGTAACCCAACATGGCACAGTAAATACTGCAATAAAGACAATTATGATTCAACATAAGACTAAAAACAAACCTAGACATGTGCGCCCAATAATATTGAATTCACGGAAAGAATGTTTTGAAATTTCTGGTCACATTTACATCTGATCAATAACATTACAGAATTACAGCTTGAAAAAAAAGCCCAGATGGAAGGGATGTTGGCTTTGAGGGTTAGAAGCGAACCGGCTTCCAGAGAGGCTAATGGTAGACAGAAAGAAGAGACACACGGAGAGGCCGATGAGGACATCACCGATGATTATCTGAGGAGTCAAAAGATCGAGAGGACGGCAGAGAAACTTGACTGGTTTCGGCACAAAAGGCAAACCGCCGACAATATGTGTAACGCTAGGCTGAAGTAAGAACGGTCATCTATCACACACACACACACACACACACACACACACACACACACACACACACACACACACACACACACACACACACACACACACACACTGGGACTGGTGAGACATTACACATGTCTCAGCAAGAAAAGTCGCCACTCTGGATTCAGTCCCCTGAAGAAACGTCCAGAGTTTGAATTCACGGTTCGAGATTCTCTGTGCCTGTGCCTTATAATACACAGCTAAAACACACACACACACACACACACACACACACACACACACACACACACACACACACACACACACACACACACACACACACACACACACACACACACACACACACACACACAGTATTATGTATAGCATGATGCATAAACACACACATTAGTTTTTGCACGATTATGTTAATCTATACAAAATACTGCCGTATTATATATATAAGTATTATGTAAAATGTTAATATCGTGTGTACGTACGTGTTTTTATTATTTGTATATGGAGTGGATCATAACGTAATAATATAGGAGTTTAGTTAGCATACGTGTTAAAAAACTAAACGTAATGATCGAGATGACATCTACATATAATACACATATCACAATAAAATCAGATAAAATGATATAAACAATTATTATTATTATTATTATCATCTACAGCCGTCTACTGGCTGGTGTGGGACAGCGATACGCCGAGCATCAGTTGGAGGTAGTCAGTAAGTATATCAATCCTTCATCGCATGCAGCGGATCTGATCCTCTCCGGATCTAGAGCCAATAGAACAACGACCCCTACCTCGACGTTTAACGGGCGTCGTTCGATATCCACGGACCGGATCCATCTTCAGGGGAACGACGAGCACGGATCCAAGTTCAGGTTCTACACGAGCAATCCTTTCGACGTATGAGTGGTGCGTTATGACGTTCAGAGAAAAAGAGAGAGAGAGAGAAAACGGCTACGTTTTTGGCTTGCCGTTATGACAACCCGTGATCAGTTAGTCGTTAATTGGACATCATGTCTTTCTGTTTTATCTGTGAACGTTTGGGAGTGACTAGTGTGTGTTTCGTATTTACTCGTGTTCTTGTACAGCTCATCCAATTGCCATGACGTCAGCATGTCAAATGATACCAATTTGCCACACATGACATCGTCTGTTCATTCAATCTGTTAGAATGGGGGGTGGGGTGCTCCAATTGAATTAAGTCTTAGAGGTTGCTGCGACTCACGGTTTCTGTTCCGAGGCGAATGATGTGAACTAGGATTATGTGAAAAATCATTGGATTTAAACATCTTGCATTCCATGCACGTCTTTCTATTAAATGACAGCCATGCCCCAAATAACTCCCGTTTGCACTCTGATAAAAGTAGTTCCTGTAGAAGTATCGATATCAGTGCGCCATTTTAAACTAGGTAATAAAGGTATAAAATCTAATTACAATTAACGTTGATGTCTGAGGTAAGTAAACCTTCACAACAAGCCTGAAATGTTATGAAATATTGTACAAAATTATACCATGGGTACAAAAAATGTACATGGAATTTTTAATATTTTTATATGGTTCAGTATCCATTGTCGTGATTCGTGCAGAGGTGTTTTGCTATCTAATTCTAAAGAAGGCGATTGTGCAGCTGAAATATTTTCAATATGTGCCTTTATGAGTTTTATTGTGATCATGTTGACACTATTACCTACTTTGCCACGATTCCTCTGTCCCATTAAATTTAAAAAAAGAGATCGGTGCCGTAGTAGCCCTTGTTCAAAAAGGTCTTGAAAACCCAGCATTAAACTGACATGTTTCAGCAATGTTGATTTTAGGTTTCAAATGTAGTGAACGTCCTTGAGAATATCTATTGTTCTGTTCTGTGATTCATTTGTGCCTTTGGCATTCTTCTTCCCTTTGTAATAGAAATGCCTATATATATATATATATATATATATATGTGTGTTTGTGTGTGTGTGTGTGTGTGTGTGTGTAAATAAATATATATATTTGCTCAACATTCATTGTCATTCAGTTATCATTATTAAAGATTCTTCATCAACGTGATGTTCATGTTGTTTGGATAGAAATGATCGCCGCAGCTATTGTTTATCATTGTAAGATTGTTTAATAAATAAATTCACATTATAAAGCACGTATGATTATCTTTGTTTATAGCACGCGTTTCTTAATTATCTAACTGAGTGGTAATGCTTACTGTTAATAGATTATGAATGATGCATGGAATCAACGATCAAATCTTTTTCAAGCCTGAGAGTAGTTCATATTATAGGTTGATTGTGATAGATTTATGTCTTGGAGTAGTTCATATTATAGGTTGATTGTGATGCGTTCATGTCTGGGAGTAGTTCATTTTATAGGTTGATTGTGATGCGTTCATGTCTGGGAGTAGTTCATTTTATAGGTTGATTGTGATGCGTTCATGTCTGGGAGTAGTTCATTTTATAGGTTGATTGTGATGCGTTCATGTCTGGGAGTAGTTCATTTTATAGGTTGATTGTGATGCGTTCATGTCTGGGAGTAGTTCATTTTATAGGTTGATTGTGATTCGTTCACGTCTGGGAGTAGTTCATTTTATAGGTTGATTGTGATGCGTTCATGTCTGGGAGTAGTTCATTTTATAGGTTGATTGTGATGCGTTCATGTCTGGGAGTAGTTCATTTTATAGGTTGATTGTGATGCGTTCATGTCTGGGAGTAGTTCATATTATAGGTTGATTGTGATGCGTTCATGTCTGGGAGTAGTTCATTTTATAGGTTGATTGTGGTGCGTTCTGTAGACAAACGCTTCGATTATGTAATTGATTTGTAAAATTTGATTTAGTTTGTTTGACCTCGACATAGGTCATACTTTGGACATATGGGTGAGAATTGATTCGCGAAGAAGACGTCAAATGATAGACTTTGTGTTTGTAAGATGTAAATGTAGTTATATTATATACCATGATGATTATACGTCATTGTTTATTTTAGAGTACCTATATATGAGTTGACTTCAGTGATAACTCTCTGTAGATAGGCCACCTTAGTCAACTTATTCGTGTAAAAGTGCACAAAGAATAAACATTGTTTCGTTTTATATATATATATATATATATATATATGTGTGTGTGTGTGTGTGTGTGTGTGTATTCTACTCATATCAGAACAATGTTATTGATAACAAACATCGTAGATTCCTCATTAATGGATTACCATCTTCACTTATATGATAACTAAATGTTAATCATCATATCTCATCAGTATATATATGTATATATATATATATATATATAGTTACAGTTGATCTGTAAAATCAGGTAATATGTATATTTCCTGACATTTTCAGGTAACATTTCTATTATCTAACTAAGCTTTTCAGGTAATACAATATTTATCGAAAATTTCAGGTAATATCCATATTAGCTGATTATACATAATAACTGTTTATATATATATATATATATATAGTTAATCCAAGCATTATTCAGTCATGTCTTCGTTTTTATATTTATTTTCTACTTACTAATCTAGTCTTTGGTACAGTGCTAAATAAACACGAATAAGGCAATGACGATATCGTGTTATTTATTTATTTATTTCGCACCTAAATATCTGTCTCACAGACTAACCGACCACACGTGAGACAAAACATCCGTTTTGAAAGAAAAACAAATACAAGCATACGATCACTTTTTTTGGCACATTAAGGGACATGTGTGCGTGCATGCGTGCGCATGTATGTATGTATATAAATGGGCGTTTGTGTATTTTCATTATAGAAAAGGTACGCCCACGAATCGGCATTTGGGGGCGTATCGTAAGCCACGCATTTGACGAGTCAATAACAAACGACTGAAGCACCATCTGATTAAACATCGTCGCCGAAAACCCGAATCCGTCGGACTTCGTCAGGTTTGTCGGAGACGAATTCCCGACGCGCCGCCACCGGGTCCTTCTCGAAGGTCATATCCGCTCATCCTGTGACCGGATCTTCGTCCTCCTTCTAACCCACCATCTGTGAACGTGGAAGATGGTTTGTTCGGTGAGCAGTCCGAACAGCGCGATGGCCAGCCCCGGAGCTAGAACGCCGGAAAACAGCAGGGATACGTCAGATAAGGTTATGGGATCGTGGTGGGCGATCGTGCCACCTGGCGACTTTTTGTCCTTCGCCATGTGCTTCTTTGTCCAGTAGCTGACGATTCCACTCTGCATTAGGCGAAGGACGCTGAATAGAGAGAATAGGGAGGTAGAATGGTTGTTTGTTGGTTAGGGAGAATTAAGTCACACACACACTCTCTTTCTCTCTCTCCCTCCCCTCTTTCTCTCGCCGTGTGTGTGTGTGTGTGTGTGGTGGGAAGTCCTATAGAGGCGATAAATGGGTGGCTGATTGGTTAATTGGCATGGACGGAACACCTAAATATGAGCGTTCAGGGAGAGACTTGTATGGATCTTATTTCTTGTTTCCGACGACGAAGTATTTTTTTTTGCGGCTTGGGCATACGTGTTAATGAGTTTGGAGCAGAGGTATCCATGCCAGGCAGCCAGCCAGCCAGCCAGTCGGTAAGCCAGGCAGCCAGCCAACCAGTCAGTCAATCAGTAAGCCAGTCAGTAAGCCAGGCAGCCAGTCAGTCAGTCAGTCAGTGAATCAGTAATGGGCGATGGGATGGAGGGAAACAGAGAACACTGAGGCATGTGATAGACAGGTAATCAATCAAACAACTTCCAAAACACAGGTACGTAGACATATACACACACGCGCGCGCGCTCACGCACACACACGCACGCACGCACCCACGAACGCACGCACGCACACACGTATACAGGCTTATATACACACGAACGTGTACATATAGTTCATAGTAATACTACTGATTAAAAATGACGATGATGATGGTAATGATGATGATGATGATGATGATGATGATGATGATGGTAATGACTACCATGACTAATATGATGATGAATTATAAACTTCTAACATCTAACATCACCTACACATTATGGAACTTCCTCTTGTACGGCACGCCGTCCTGTACAACGAGAGCTTTACCCGTCTTGAAGTAAGTTTCCTTCACGATAACTAGGTCATCCCTGTCCTTCGACCGGACGATCTCTTCCAACCGGATCTTAGACGCCGTGTACGTGTATCCGCCCTGTAGCACGCGCTCGTAGGCTAAACTCTGGTTAGTAATCAACGACTTATCAGGATTCTTCTGCATCTTCTCCCAGAGCTTTTTATACACGCCGCCCTTCGCTTCCTGACAATTTAAAATGAAAAGCGTTTATTTTGCCTGCAAATGGAATTGGATCCGGATTAGATCCATGCTAGATCACACCCAAATGGTAGCCATTTTCATTCAGCGGCAGCACTTAAATGTTGCTGGCCAGCAGTAATTTCTGAAGATGTTTTTAATTACACTTTACAAGCGATTGAGAAAGAATTTGTCACATAATAGTAATACTAATAATAATTATGTGACAAATTCTTTCTCACTCGCTCGTAAAGTGTAATTAAAAACATGTTCTGAAGTTACTACTTTTAGGGAGAATACTAACATTATAACTCTCTCTCTCTCTCTCTCTCTCTCTCTCTCTCTCTCTCTCTTTTGTGTGTGTGTGTGTGTGTATGTGTGTGTGTGTGTGTGTGTGTATGTATCTATGTAATATCCCAGAATTAATTGTTTGGCATCATCACTGCGTTTCTTTGGATGCCCTACGCTTCATGAGCTGCTATCACGAAATCGATACAAGACAGCGCGAACACCTATTTCCAATGTGGTCCATTTTACTAGATGATCAACCACCTGACTTACTTTAAATATCTGTTCCCTGAAGGTACCGATTCTCACTTGGAAGAAGTAGTCATCATTTGAGGCCAGTTCATCCAGGTTATTGAACGGCAATTTCAAACTCTTCACCGCCAAAGAAGCGGTTAGATTACCGCTGTACGTCGCCGTTACGATGATGACGAAGAACCAGAATGACCCATAAACAAATTTGTACGAACTGGAGCGTAGCTTGATGCTGTTACCTGGAATAATTTCGAGTGATACACCGATAATTTATACCGTTGACAGTTTTGATCATTGACCTGAAAGAAAACTAGACAAATACTCAGTGGCGTTTGAAAGGGCCGCCATGATGAAATAGCGCTCACTTCCGTTCGGGGCAAAAAGCAACGTTGAAGCGGCTGCGCTTCGAGTTTTGAACCTACGAATACGGACATTTATTGTGATGCGTGCATTATGATGTTGTGTGTGCGGACAATCTGTATTACTCCTGTCCTATTATATGCCATGAAATATGTAAATGTCGTTTTATGCAAGTCCGTAAATCTAGTTTAGTCGGGATCAATCGCCAGAGACAGCCCGTGGGTTGTCGAATAGGCTAAATATATAGTTAAGCTTAATTTCCCGCCAACCCCTCACGCTTTAACAGCTATTTTAAATGCGTTCCTTATACTTACCGATGAAGAATATTCATTTTGTATTACTTCCACGCTCGCGGCTTATGGAACCAACGGCACAACAATAATTCACCATGTTTATAAATTTATAGATTTATAGACTATTGGATATTCATCAGCATAAAACAGTGGTGTTAATATTGTTTTTTGTTTGGAACGTACCTTCCTCATTTGTAGTTATTAGAAACCTTGATTTCAAATTCACGGTAACACTGAATTTCGTATTGTAGAAGATGTTGGGATACAGTTTTTTTTAAATTATTTACTTTCAACGGCACGTTTATAAATATTATGACGTTGGTTGGAGAAAATGTTCTCTAGATAATCTCATTTATTAAATGCGATTATTGCGTTGTTGTTTATCACGAACAATATGGGCTATGAGACAATTGATTTTTTTTATTGTAGAAGAAGCCTTGTGCCAAAATACTGGTTTACACACTCTCCCCCAAAACACTACCACAGTGAAGTAATGACAGTATTTGGTCAGCATGCACTGTCTTCTAGCGAGTCGTGACGTCACAGCCGGTCCATTACATCAATCTATGGCTCTGATATTTGGATCAGTCTGTGTCTCTGGATAAACCATGTGTGTCTTTCTTTCTCGAAAACTGGCCTCACCGGAGCACATATTGTGGGACCTTTTACAGGAGGTGCTGGTGTCATGTTGACGTTTGGCGAGTATACAGTGGGAACGGAGGCTTTCTTCAAAATCAGTTTCTTCGCCAGACCCATATCATATTGCATTTTGGTATGACAGTTGTCATCAACAAAATGTCCAATACATATGTATGATGTGCTGGTTGGAAACCATTTTCTCGTGTTCGACGGACACGACGAGCTGCCCTAACGTTTTTTTAAGATTGTGGATAAAATTTATGAACGGAAGCCTGACTTGCCAAGCTAATGTTGCTGCCTCCGTACGGAACGCAGCCCCAAACCATATTTCCCAATTATTCTCGAAATGAACCGGTCGTAACACACAAAATACAACATTAGCACCGATATCACGCTATTTCACGCCGTAAACAAAGCCAATTCCACAACGAAACAAACAATGCCGGAGCATAGCAATTAATTAGGTTTGGCTGTTGTGACGTTACAAGTTTTATCGATGGAATCGTTTTATTGCCCTGACGTCACCTATTTCGGGAGAGCACCGTGACGCTCTCGGGTCGCCGCTAACAATTGGGTATTATTTAACAATATAAAATACTAAAATTAGAAGGGAACGAAAGCAATGTTCAAAATTCAAAATGTCTGAAGCGTTCAAATACGTTTTATCATAGATAGTACAGGATGCGACAACCTGTTAGGAACATCACTGTCTTTCAGGCATAGTGTTGCCGGTACGCAACATTGTAACACATACTGACATGAATTTCTTTTTATGTGCTTGAGGATAAATCAACTAATATTCGCGGTAAACAGGCATCTTAACACCGTTGATGACAGAATATTTCCAAGATTTGTACGAACTATGTTATTTAATTTTCGTGATAGTATCATACGAATACCGAGAGCTGGTTGTAATTGGAAAAAAAAGGGGAAACAATTAGTTGATGTTTAAAAAAGTTGCGGTGAGGGATCAGATTCAGAAGAGTAGAGTTAAGTAATATTTCTCTATCATTGACTTGTGTTTACATGTACGTAGCCGCGTGATCGTGAATCCTGTTGTTGTGATGGCTGGACAGCTAGGGTTTAGAAGAAGTGCTTATTGTTTATATCTGGTGATGGTTCGGAATAGAGAAGAATCATCTCCCTACCTTGGCGACGACATGGAGCCGAATACAGGGAATTACGCCATAAGAGCGCCATCTGTTGAATGGCGGTTTAACCATAGCACTCCAACAAAAATGTCGAGTGACCATTTCACTTGCTCAGAACACTTAACTAGCATCTCTCATAAGAGCTATTGTACTTCATGCTCAATAAAACGTGGGTTAAAAGTATAAATAAACGGGGAAAGGGAACAAGATATTCATATTTGTTTCAGGAAACATTCGTGAATTATGCTAATTTTTGTCTAAAATAACTAATGAACAGAAAAAAAGGTTAATATCCTATTCATGAAATTTGATATTCAATATTCAGTCAAATTTATTATTACATAACTACGACAATAACGGCGATACTTGTGCTGAAATATAAACTACTGTTGAGTATAGTAACGTGCATCCACAGACATGTTGACCATCGATCGGAGTCCTCTCACTTGATACATTGCCCTTTACCCCAAGTCTCTATTACGTGGAAACAGTTGTGGGTCTCGGCTTAATTCAATGTCGGTACTTAGGTGTGATATGTCTAACATGACAATACCGAGCTCTTCCCCTGGGTATGAAAGTGTGGGTATGCATCCATAATATAGAATATAATAATAATAATAATATTTTATATAGCGATTTAATCAATTTGAGTTAGATTAAAGCGTTTACACTGATAACAGAATTATAATAATTTCTGGCATACGTAACGCCCACATATTTTATAAACCGAGATATTTATATCCTGACATCGCTGTGCCGCTTTTTGTTTTACCTTGTAATAGAAGTCCGCCGAAGAGGATGAAATAGTATCCTTCGAACGTTTCCATCATCGGTAGCATCTTCCTTCTGACCTTCGCCGCTGCTGCGCTGAAGAAAGACTTAAATTGGCCCAATCTTCCGCCGATGTTGTCTCTGGTCGCGATGCCATCTCCGGCTGTGTTCGTGTACGGCAGCTGCTGCAGGGATCTCGCCGACCAGGCCGCCTCCTGCCGCAGCCTGCATACCCTGACCCGTCGTACCACTCGGCCGCCATCGAGCACGACTGTTATAAAGTTATCGCCGAAGATGCTGTTGTCGGCCATCTTGAAGACCACGAGGATGGCGGCCATGAAGACTGGCAGCACCAGGATGGCCGTCCAGGTGCTGTTGGTGAACGCCTTGATGAAGTACAGCCACTTGAAGCTACTCAACCGAAGGATGATGCCGGATGATGCCTCCCAGTTCGGGTAGAGGTAATCTATCACGTCGTCTCGGTACGAGGTGACGGTGATGCCGGAGATGGCCATTTCCACTTCCTGCAAGATGCGCATTTAAATGGTCAGGAAGTGCGCGCACGGGGATGGGAGGGGCGGAGTGTGGGATTCAGGAGGTAGGAGACGCACGCACGCACGCGCGTGGGTGCTTGCATGCGGTACGCACGGCACATACAAATTGCTGTAAGACTATGATAACCGTTTTTTTTATGGCTGTTAATTACGGAATGACGCTCGTATACTACCTACCTGTCTTAAGACCATACCAACCATGCCATTCCAGGAGCCATTATTAATCTCAGTTCCCCAAGTTCCGTCTATTGCCGGTACTAGCCTATAGCTAAGAGGACGAAAAGACTGTCATTAAAATTTAGACCCATTCGTATAATGAACAATCGGTAATTATATAAGTGAGAATCTGTCTTTGCTGCGATGTATCATTTCCCCTATTACAACAACTGTATCGCTATCCATCTCGGTGATTCCAATCATAAGCTAGCAGTTGTAGTACACACACAATACAGCACTGCCTATTGGCTCCGAGTGTGCGTCGTTTTTATTTATTGAACTAAAAATTGAAAACTGCCGGCCGATAGGACTAAATTATAATACGGACTATATCTACTATGATCAAGCCATTTTCTTAGGTCTGTCAATAAACTACTTTAAGGATGTACCAAACGACATAACGCGGTTGATATACTGACCTGAAGTTGAACTCCTCCGATAACGTACGCAGTATGTTCAGCTCAATGCCGAGATGGAGTGTTCTGTTATCGATCTTTCTGGTGTAGTAGAACGGCTTATACTGGTGTGGGGGGGGGGGGACAAACGCCGAATTAATTAATAATCAGGCGCTTTGCGAAGAAAAAGGTGGAATAAACAAATTTGCATTCTTTTGGATGCACGTGCTCGCATTCTTTAAGGTTACGCCATTGTACACGTAGTTCCATTTGATATCGTTGTCATAAATAAATAGTGCAGGGTCAATTACCACGACTGATAGCTTTCAACGTGTACAGACACCGAATATTTATCTAGTCCTCAGCAAAATAGACAAGATGGGCTAATAACATTAATACACCGATAGTCGTATTTACTGAACCGTGAACAATTTCTATATAGCTAAACAGCAGGGTACTAAACAAAGCAAGCAAACAAACGAACTCAACAGACAATGAAAAAGAATGAAATAAACACAGAAACAGACGGACAGACAGACAAACAGATAGACATACACACGACCGAACAAACAAACAGATAACAATATTTCAAAATGAACCTTTAATGTTTGATGAAAAGGCGAAATTATGATGTATTGTTTTGTGGCTAACTTACGTCAACGCACGCGACTAGGATGCGTCGTCCATAGAACTGTTTGAACTGACACGGAGCAATGGCAATGTCTTGGTCAATGATGTCACGTGGTCTTCTGACAGCTACCCGCCTCATAATACGGCAATGCTTGTAGCAGTCCGTCAGACACCAAGAGATGACGACATCAAACAAGTGGTGCGCTCTAGCGTCTGCCAGGTGCTAACGGAAAATGACAAGCGTTAATTAATTCGTAATTGCCGAGGGCCAGTGTACAGAAACCAGTTTTCGTAATGACGATTGTGATGATGATGATGATGATAATACTAATGATGATGATGATAATGGTTATAATAATAATGATGATGATGATGAGGATAATGTTGTTGTTGTTTTGGTGATAAATGTAAACATAAATATTTTATATTTTACGGCCATTTTGTGTACTTGATAGCCTAAATAGGTCGAGCGAAATACAAAGGTAATGAGGCGAAGTGAAAAATGAAACATCCCTCTCACATAATGGTGATGATGGCGAAAATGAGGACGAAGATGACGATGATAAGAAAGGAAAGTAGTCTTACAACAATAACAATAACATCATTGGTGACTATAACGCTTCTTGGAATCTTCAAGTTGAGTTATAGATTACAATAATATCATTATCACTAACGTGTCTCTATTGTCAATGCTTTCTGTACATCAAGTTATTTATCATTATAGTCAATATTGGGAAAGACAAACGTTTAAATCCCCACCCATCAAGAAGCCCAGAATGGATCAATGCAGTCCTTCATATGTTATTTATTCCTTTTAGTTTCCCTGACATTCGATCCAGATACTTAGCTCTGGCCGAGTCAGTGTAACGATATATATATATATATATATATATATATATATATATATATATATATATATATATATAATAAAATATATAGATACTACTACAAACAATGAAAACGATTATGACTACAATAGCTCGGGGGTAGTTAACAAACGGCTGTCATACCTCCAGTATGACTGTTAGCTATGACGTTTGTGTATTGGTAAGTTGATGACTGTCAAAAAGTTATTGATTTATTGTGGATTATGGCCTCGTGTCATCAGGATCATGGGAAATAGGTATGTAGCGTATCCTCCCGCGTCATGGAAACTGATATATAACGGATGTTGTCGCAAGGGAACGTGGAATAAAAAGGATGACGCACATGCGTGGACAGGCGATCGCGCACGCACGCACACACGCACGCAGACCCACAAACTGTTGCTGTACTGTTCTGACTGACAAGTACGCGACATATTAGGAGAATGAGAAGTAGGATGAGGGAGAGGGAGAGGGGTGAAAAAGAGAAGAAGGAGGTAGAGGTAGAGAGAGAGAGAGAGAGAGAGAGAGAGAGAGAGAGAGAGAGAGAGAGAGAGAGAGAGAGAGAGAGAAGATAGATAGATAGATAGATAGATAGATAGATAGAGAGAGAGAGAGAGAGAGAGAGAGAGAGAGAGAGAGAGAGAGAGAGAGGGGAGAGAGAGAGAGAGAGAGAGATAGACTCAGATAGATGGTGTATAGTATATATATATATATATATATATATATATATATATATATATATATATATATATATATATATATAGAGAGAGAGAGAGAGAATGAGAGAGAGAGGGGAGATATATATATATATAAACTGAGATAGATGGGGGGAAGTTGAGAGATAGAGAGAATGTGTGTGTGTGTGTGTGTGTGTGTGTGTGTGTGTGTGTGTGTGTGTGTGTGTGTGGGAGTAATGCACGAATGTACACACGCATACAGACAGACACGTACCAGCAAAAGCTGCTCGATAGTTGTCTCTGACGATGTCTGAATGAACGCTGCATTCTCTCCTTCTCTCATCTTCGAGAAATAGCGGAAGTGGTTGCCGTCCATGTTCAGGAACAGCCAGTTGATGTTGATCTTCCTGTCTGGCGTATTATAAACCTGGATAATTAGAGAACATGACAGTATCTGGCATACCAACAAATATAATGCCAAAATCCGGCACAGGAAATATAAATAATTAAATATGAGTAAATAAATAACTAACAACAAAAACTAAAACAATCACTGAAATGCAAATAAATAAACGAATTAATAAATAAAATTAAATAATTGTAAAAAACAAACCCAAACCAAATAAAGAGAAAAGAAAGTTTATACTTGGAACGGAAATGAGAAGCCTAATTTAGAGCTAAAATACTGAGGTGGATTTTGGGAAACTCGACTAACCATGTTGATGATGGAGATCAGATCCGATTCCGGACAGTTAACTATGACGTTGAAGTAATCCACTTGGATGAGAAAATAATTGTTTACGAATTTCATTAAGGAAAAAGGTAACTCGGTACAGCCGATGGACGTGGTCACCATCCCAGAAGAAACTGAATCCAATTTGACTCCCAGTGAGGAATCTGAAAGTATATCACATCGTCAATTTGAATGACATTATATCCAATTTACACTACATATTTTTGGGTCTTCCTTCCAACTATCACTAAATGAGGTAGTAGTGTGTGTATTAATGTCATGGCCAATATGATGAGCTCATTGAGTGCCATCCTTCAGCTGGTTAGTGTCTTGATCTGGGGGGGGGCGGGGGTTGTGTCAATGACGTGGTCAGCTTGCTCCCTACGTAATTCATACCGTACGAAGCACTTCCGTCTGGTACACAGGATGACATTCAAAATTTTCACTTTCTTAACTAGTTATCAGCGTTGAATATGTCTTGCTCTTCACATCCTTCACATATGGCAGAGAGACGCTTTTTCTAATCACCAATGGTCGCTATGGATACATCAGCTGCTTTACCAGAGACAAGTGTGCTACCCTGATGTCATGGCGCTTCTGGAATGACTGAAGCCAACCATTAGAGCCCACATCCAACAACTGAGCTAAGGACTCACACGACACACCCTTATCGTGCAGTTCGATGACATCTACACGCTGTTACGGGTTTAATATTTCATGCTCAGGGCTAATCATGATCACTTGTTATATTAAAGATAATTGTAGAGACAATTGTGACATATGCCTTGTTCCTTGTTGAAATTCGGGGTAGAGATCCCTGGCTGTCGCCTATTGGGCACAGCCACCTGGTGTTGTCTTCTGTTCAGTCTTTACTGTTGGCGGTGGCGTTTATAGGGGGTCTTTCCGTAGAAGTGGGGTGATGGTGTTTGGTAGGGATGTTGATTTTCATATGATCAGTGCTGCTAGGTGATGATCTGGAAGTTTGTAGCTTTCAAGGAGGAGATACTGTTTTAGTCTTCTTCGGTACTTCGGATGGGCTGGGCGGTTGAACAGATAATGTACGGGATTGTACGTTTGTTAGCAGTGACGGCAGAGTGCTAGGGATGACGGACATATGCCACATTTGCTCGGGTATTTTATTTATACACCAAGAAATATTCCGGGAGCTACTCCGTCAGTAGAACAATTAAAACCTTCTCAACGGATCTATTCCAAGAGCTATTCAATGATATACTCAGCTATGTACTCTGAAGATCTGAATATTCAAAGCTGTTCAATCACAAGACAGATTTATTTGATCACCATTGATTGCCAATTGAAAGGGACTAAGGCAGTAGCTTGACACAACATAGATCTAGACTAACGATACATCGACAGCTGAGCAATGTGCGAAAACAGGTCAAATAACGCCATGAGTATTATTGGTGTTGCCCGGGAAGCCAAACATGGCGTCGGATTATCGGAAATGTTCGTGAACGTTTTTGTTTCAGTGATAAGTTATCTTTCTGGACATATCTAACGGTTTGGAGTTGAGGATATTGACAGATATTGTTGTATATTTTTGGTTTTTAGCATTCAATATATGAATAGGTTCTATTTCATAAATGCACATAATTAAAAACGAATTTTTTATAACACACGGAAAACATCGGGAATTGATCACGTGAAGATCATGTGACCAATATCTGTTATAAGTTCACCGGTATCGGTTATAAGTTGAAAAATATTAATCGGCGATGAATTCTGCTTCACACATGAATTGGCTTTTGATTTCCGATTATTTCGATTGCAAATCATTTGTGGTCGCTCATACAGGTCAGAAAGTCGACCTTTTGTCACGATTGAGAGGTCGTTGGTCGCGTGAGCCAGGTGGTCGCCCGTTAAAGGTCAAAGGCATGGGGGAGTGATCCGTACATGGAATGGTGGTCGTATACAGGTTGTCGTTCCTTACAGTAGTCGCCCAAAGCAGGGACCATTGTAATATAAATTTTATCAATGACTGGAAATCTGAATATCATAAATCTCAACTCATTCAGTCAGAAGCTATTTTGCGAGTCTTGATCTCTACTCAAGTCACATGACGACTGTACACTCAGTCTGTAGTTGGACTCCCATGGATTATGTTGTTCTTGCTGGAGGAGCTCAGAAGTGCACCATCTCTTGAAAATATTTAATTTGATCTTAGAGCTCACCTGTACCTGGTTTCTTTTAGGGTAAATAATATCCGCCGTTAAACATTTATCATCATCATCATCATCATCATCATCATCATCATCATCATCATCATCATCATCATCATCGTTGATCTACATACATTTACATGCACTCATATATTTGGCTCAGGAATAGTCATAATTATTAACGTAGGTCATCTCATTCAGTTCTGGTGTTATCACTATTCTATGGATGACAATAGATCTACCTTTAGCTGTCCATTATAATCAGCTGCTATCTATTGATCGGGTATTATCCTATAATGTCTGAATGTAGTTATATAAAACCATTTTGTTATATTCCAGTCCTAGTTGGTTGTTGATGGCCAAAGAATAAAGCCAATTGTTATTTCCAATGCCAATACATTACAGAAATCTGAGGTCGAGGTGTGTCGTACAAAGCCTACACAATAATAACAAAGAGTTAATTATCTATAATTTAAGCTTATTATTTTCGCTTAATATTTTGGGTATAATTGTATATGTTTAGGGAATGCTATTTGTTTGTTTTTCTGGGTGATGATTGGCTATAAATAATGCAGAAACGTACATTTATGATTTTACGTGTTTATAATAATAATAATAATAATAATAATAATAATAATAACAATAATAATAATGTGACAAATAATTTAACATACGTATAATAAGATGTGTGTGTGTGTGTGTGCGTGCGTTTGTGTTAGCGTTCTTATATATCAGTGTGTTAGTGTGTGCGTGTGTGCGCGTGTGCGTCTTTGGTAGTAGTTGAAACGGCGATTCTAGCAGTGGGGGCAATTCATCAGCATATCGAATACAGAATAGCCATTTTCTTACCAAGAGTTATATTCACTCATCATTCGCCGTTAAGCATAAATTAAAAGAAATCAAAGAATTTATTGATTCTCAGTAAAGTGAGCCTTGATTAGGATCCGATGGTTGCGAGATTCCGGAGGTTAACCAGTCAATAAGATATATTTATAGGTAGTTTTAATTGCGCACTTACAAATGGTACAGCTCTGTTGCTATTATGTGGAGATAATAGCTTATTCTGGACTGAACGTTGCTATTTAACTATGGCGCTTATTGTGCAATAAGACCGTCTAAACTTACAGTGCTCAGTCTACACTAAGTTGGTATAAAACTATGGTGCTTATTTTGTTCTAAGTTGGTATAAGGGCGCCTCCGTGGTCTAGTTGGTAGCGCGTTGGACCACAGATCACTACCGCACGTGTTCTAATCTCGGCGTGGGCATATCTGAAGGTTGTTTCATCCTTGACTTCGCTTCATTACCTTTCTAGGTCGCTCGGCCCATTTAGCCCACCATGTGCACAAAGGTGGCCGTAAAACACCAATCGTCATCATCATCAGCATCATCATCATCATCATCATCTAAGTTGGTATAAACATACGGTGCTTATTGTGTACTAAGTCATAAATAACATATTATCGTGCTATACCGTTATCGTGTGAAACTTATATACAGTGAATGTTTACAATCTTTAGGAACCAGTATCTGTTATACAAACGGTAATAACTAAGTAAAACACAAAACAAATATTTTTATTCATTGATATTTAATGCAGTTAGACTAAGTCTAGTTTTGATCGTCACAATATAAGCCGAATATTTAAGTGGAACTGTCAAAGGAGTACACAGAAATGAAGGCAACTATGAGTAGCCAATATTGTTATGTACAAATATATTCCAGGTGGACCAGGTGAGTTCTATATAGCCGAGTGAAATGCGACATTCCTCAATGGGACACAGTTAAATTACTTGAAGTGCTGGAGCACGTTCGGTTGTCGTTTAGAAAGCGAGATTCCTAGTCCAAATACGCGAACGGCCTCCTTCCAAAGGCGCAAATAATGCATCTGATATTACGCTCCACCGTAACAGTTCTTGAATATGGCTTATACCTGTGTCTGTGGATAGGTATCCCTTGGAAGATGTCCAAAATGTGATCATCGCCAAAACTAAATAATTCAACTGAACTCAACAAGACAAGGAGCTGGAAGCATTCGGTTTTAGCAAGCAGGAGACAATTCTACATACTACACCACAGTTTTTCTATCACTAACACTAATACTAATATATAGTGCCACGGATGGATACAGAAGGTTTCTAACTCTCCGGCACACCATCGTTTTACAATGCGGAAGGAACATGATTCCTACATACTACACCACAGTTTTTCTATCACTAACACTAATACTAATATATAGTGCCACGGATGGATACAGAAGGTTTCTAACTCTCCCGCACACCACACTTGTCAATGTCGCTCATTTATGGCTTACCAAAAGGAAAAGGAAGAAACCTAAAATAATTCCCAATCTTTGGTACGAGCGACGTATGAAAAGGCACCTTCACCGAGGACCATAAGTCGCGATTACGCCGAATAGAACGGAAGATTCATCATGGGACGTGTATCTGACGTGTATCTAACAGCGACGTTTCGTATTAAGCGGTAGTGTCATCAGCTGGTAAGTCGTTGTGTAACAAATTGAGAAACATATCCCAAACTGACCGTAACACCACCGTAAAGCCAACCCGACTCAAAGTATGGCATGTCTATGAGAACGATCAATACCTAATAAATCCTATGTTAACTGTCGCATTTTTATTTTAAATACTGATTTCAAATTTGTTGACCTCGGATTTGGTTTGCATAATAGATCAGTTCAAATGTAACGGCAGTTCCTATACCGTCACACTTAATTGCTATCCGGAATCATCATCACTCATCGAACAAACAGATGAGGCGTAAATATTAGCCTATCTGATGTCTACATTACGTCATCAAAAATCTGCCAAACTTAGTGTTCGTCATTCTAAAGAAAGGGATACATTGCATTAATTCAATCACGGATTGATACGCTACCTAAGATAAATATAGGTCATGTTTAACCGGCTTCATGGCCTCATGGGTTAAAGTGTGGGACTCATTGCTCAAGGTCCAGCTGTGCGTGAGGTCGGATGTTTGGATTCTGGCCGTAGCACTACAGTAGGATGATGATTGGTGTTTCACATATGCCCACGCCGAGATTCGAACACGGGTGGTAGTGATCTGTGGTCCAACGCGCTAACGCTAGACCGCGGAGGCGATATATTAGAAAGGAGGATTTCATCCAACCAAGTAACTGGCAAGTTTTTCTCCAGCGAATATGCCATCTATTGTAAATTCTGAATTTGTTCAGAATTAGTCCTCGCGGTGAAGCAGTAAATTACAGACAATATGTATCTCCCTGATTTGAGGTTGCCATCCACGTTAAAAATCGGCCATTCCGCCCATTATTATGTTGTAAATCGAATACAACTGAAATTTCGGAAACTATTTTTGTCCCACATAGTACTGAAGTGAATTGTACACAGTCAATGCTTTTATAAAAACACAACAGAGAAACGAGGTAAACTATATGTCACTGACGCAAATATAAAACTTCGTATTGATAACTAACTACCTTTCAACAAACCAAGGAGGTAACGTCTACAGCCTCAAAACACCAGCCTACAGCCTCAAAATGTATGCTAAAATTAATTACCAGACCATCAGTTATCGAGCACAATCTGATATTTACTGCAAGGTCAAATATTGGATAAGAGTAGAAACTCAGTAAACACTACAGCATATCTCGGACGACTAGACAGTAATTTTGAAGACAACAGCGACAAATACACTTTAAATACTACAGAGTAAAGGTTAATGAATTTCCAATAATTTATCAAAACTAATTACTTACAATTGCTACACACACACACACACACACACACACACATTATAATGTTTGTTAACTCGCCGAGGGCCTATACAAGGACTAACGTTTCACTCAATTTAAAGAACAATATCGACGTCAGACCAGCTGGACGTCTATCGATACGGTTCATATAGGTAGGATTTATTTAGCTATTCGAACCCAGAATAAAGCTGAGGTCAGCATCTGAGGTGTCGAAATGCTTTTATATACAGGTTTCTTTTGGACCACAGAAAATTACTGTTGAATGTAAACTGTGGTGTCAAAATAGTTTATGATATGTATGTAGCAAGTCGCCATTGAACCACACGCACGTGTTGTTTGCTGCGAGCTGTGATATCAAATGGTATGTTTTTTACGTGCTTCCGCTTTTTGTACGTAGCCTGCATGTAGCCGCTTTCCTGTGGGCGTGACATATTTGTCGCGTACGAAAAGCGAATGAGCTGGTCCCACAGGCTGATGAGTAGACCAGACACATGCTTAGGGATACATATACATGTATCGATATATGGAGGTGTATACATTTTATATTTAGATTGATGTATGTATAATTTATTTAGATTTAGATTTATGGATTAGACCTATCAAAGGATGTTTAGATATGTTGCTGTTCTGCGCCAGTGCCTCTCTATATGTATCCTAAAACAGACGCACACGCGCACGCACAAACGCGCACGCGCGCACACGTACATGCATGCACATACACACATGTACGCACGCATATCCACACACGTAAGCATGCACACACGCACACACACATACACCCCCCACACACAAACACACACACTCTCTCTCTCCACACACAAACACGCGCACATACACACACGTGTGCAGTATTTATTGGATTTAAATGCTTATGAGGTATTTGACCTTGCAGCTAATATCTCGAAGTATATTATGTTGAGGTTGAGAAGTTTTGTTATTTGTGTGTTTGGAAACTGTATGTTGATAAGGCTTGGGCCAGAATCATTGAGTGAACTTTTTAGGGGGTGTTAAGGAAGCCAAATGGAAGGGGGCCCTCTATATTGCCAAATATCATCAAGAAAAACGAACCCGGCACCCCCAAATTTTTAAATTGGGGTTTCCCCTTTTACGCAAAGTCTAGAGGGCCAAAATGAGGAGAAATCCACAAATTTTTTAAATTTAAGCAAAACAAAGTTAATTTTTTAAAAAATGAAAAACTGGACAAACAACGTGATGTAAATCTTTTTTGGGTTTTTAATTTTTAAACAATGTCAAAACCCCGAAATGCAGCCGATTATTTAAAAATTTTGAAAGCCTTTCAAATAAACCAACTGGTTGCCAGGGGAACTACATTTACTTTACAGCAGTGTCTCAGAGAGCTTCCTCCTCTCTTCACTGGCACTGTAGGTAGGTCGATGGCTACCAGTTATATTTCAAAGTATTTAAAGAACGCACGAATCGGCTTCTCCTGATGAAAGCTGGTTTGGATGCTGATGTATTAAAGAACTACAAGCTTGTGTAATGTCCCGTTTATTTCTAAAATCTTATAAAAGGTCGTAGATAAGCGTATTGAACACAATCTAGCCTGTAATATCACCCACGAAGATATACAATCAGCGTATAGGATATTTCATTCAACAGAATCTGCCTTACTTAAGGTTCAAAATAATATACCCCAATTCATGGGCCAAGCATATGTCTCTGTGCTCGTATTGTTCTACCTGTTTGCGGCGTTCGACATAATTGCCCGCCAGTCCCTCTTGGAACGGCTGAACCACCCCTTTGGAATAAAGAATAAGGCTCTGGCCTGGATGAGATCATACCTGAGTGAACGTTATTAGACGGAATGTGTCAACGGTAAGCTCATTTTGGAGTACAGTGTTCTACAGGGCTCGGACACTGATGCATATATTGCCTTTGAGAATATCATCAAGCACCATGAACTAGAATATCACTTCTATGCGGATGACACCCAGCACATATCTTTTAAGTCTAGGGATAACTTCGCTGAACATGTTGCTCTAAATTGTCTTGAGGACTGGCTAGTTGACATTGAGAGATGAATATTCCACAACATTTTGAAATTCAACCTTGTCAAAACGGAAGTCATAATTTTTACATCCAAGAACAATGCCAACCACGTGGAAAATATTTTATTGACTGTAGACGATATGATCATACCATCAAGCATGTGAGAAATTTGGGAATTTTGATTGCAAAAACCTTATTAATGGACTGGTAAAATCAAGGTTAGTTTGCCATAATGCGGCTTTATATGGTGTGTCAGAAACAATGATCGATAATCTGCAACCTCTCCAGAACACCGCAGCACGCATTATTTCAAATATATCCCGTACAAGTCACATTACACAAGTACTGATACAGCTACACTGGTTGCCAGTGAAGTATATTGTACAGTACCAAATCCTAGTGGATTACGTACAAAGCCCAGATTGTTCATTCATTTGCATATGTAAGTGACATAGTTGAAGTATATATACCAAACCGAACTCTGAGATCTCGGGATTTACTCACGCATGTAACCCCAAATGTAGCAAAGTGTAACCTATGGATACAGATGTTTTCAACATGCTGCACCAAGTTTGTGGAACACATTGGCTCACAACACCAGAGAAGCTAGAACATTGAAAACTTTTAAAAGTCAACTAAAGACTTATTTCTTTCTTGTCCATAATGATCACTAATACTTAAAGTTGCTTGTCTTATTGTAAAATCTTCAACCAAATCCTTATGCTATATATATCTTTAACAAATATATATTTCTTATTATTTTGCTGCCTGTAATTTCTACTTTTACTAGGAGATGTCTATTATGTTGTGAAGTAACTATGTTGGGATTTATTCCTCAAAGGGTGATATATAAATATGGTATAATAATAATAATAATATATAAGTCTTTCCGCATCTAGAGCAATGATATTCGGCTCAGCTCAATTGGTTTGTGTAACTTATATAACACACACACGCACGCACGCACGCACGCACGCACGCACGCACGCACGCACGCACGCACACACACACCACACACACACACACACACACACACACACACACACACACACACCACCACGCACGACCAGCACGCACGCGCACGCACACACACACCACACACACACACACACACACACACACACACACACGCACGCACGCACGCACACATGCACGCACGCACGCACGCACGCACGCACACATGCATATATACATACATACACACGCACGCACGCACGCACGCACAGTAAAATTGCAATCTGTAAATTGTCAACTCAAGCTCGAACTAAAAACAAACGTACCTCCTATATATAACATCTGAGTCCACTCTTCCTTCCTGGTTATCTCATTTATCACCTGGGAATACAACTCATCAACAGCGCTTTCCCTGAGACAAGGCCTTGTCTTATTGTTGTCTGTATAACAATAACATAAGTCAGCCATCGTTCCTTGCTGTAGATAGGCGATGTGGGTATTGGAACAGCTCACCAATATGGCGTCAGGTGGCCATAGCATAAAGGCTGTTATTAGGCGATCTGGAAGGACTACACCGTACGATAATCATAATTAATTATGCAATTAGCTGAGTATATATATACATATATATATATATATATATATATATATATATATATGCGCGCGCGCGTGTGTGTATACGCGTGTGTGAGTTTGACTTGTGTGCGTATGTGTGTGTGTTATTATTCCCTTAAGATGTGTCACTTGTTAAATATGAATGAGTGTGATTGTTTCAGAGGGAGGTCACTTTCTTGTACCACTCGGTCACTTGAAGGTATTATATGTAGTCCTAACTAGGTACAGGTGAGTACAGGTGCGTGAATTATTTAGAATTATCTACAGTATAGGTCGTTAACATCGGATTGATATCTGTGTGTGTTAAAAACGCTATTCGTCAATGAGCGATTTAAATGAATGAATGAATGAAAAATGTAAAGTAAATATCGGATAAAGTAAAATAGAGAAGTATAATAGAGGTGAAAAATGAGTGAATATATAGTCGAAACATCGAATTACTGAAACTACGAACGAACACTATTTTCAGCGACACAGTACCTGTTAGTCGAGTAACAACTTTCCACGATCCAGACTCCTTCGAATACGAATTGATCAAAACAGGAAGCGCCTCCGACCACAAAACTTGAACAAAAAATATTAAACATTAATCATCATCGATTGGTGCACGTTGTCAGAACACGAACTCGTAAAATACGACTAATTATGGCTGAGATATCCGAGATTAGATCGGAAACGCGCATTGAAATAATTTCCCCTTTCCCCGTTCTGGTTAATCAGCCGCATTCATAATTATTTTTCCGTATAAACCATCGACATATTTACTTCCGGTGATCTCGTTCGATCCGTGAAGTATTGTTTATTTTTCATCTTACAACCCTAATCCCGGACTGACCCGTCTTCGCCTCATCCGAAGCGTACACCGTCAAATTGACGAAGCCATTCATCCTCGAGCTCGTCACGTGCATAACTTCGGCGAACATCGCTAACAGACAGCACATGAACGTCGACGGCATTTTCCGCTCAGACCATTGTATCCGATCCCGTCCATGTAAGCCCCAGGCCAGAGAATGATGGACGGCAATGGGTGCGAAGCTGGTATGTAGGACGTTTACAATGCGAATTCACGACGGATGTTATCGATCACGGGGCTATTAACCTGGAAGCCAATCGAGGCTGTACCGTCTTTTATTGCCATCGTCGAGTATAGGACACGGCCACACCTCGACATGTCCGAGACGCATGTGGCTGGTTTCGTGTTAACGCTCGGATTTGCCGTCATCCATCCAGGTGTAATTATTTTGGATAATAATCCGGCAAAATTATTGCCATGACCGGTAGTCGAAAGCGCCACCTATCATAGTTTGATGGAGTCAGATGGAGGCGAGGGCATGGCATGGTCAAATCTGGGAAATGTGACCGAAGGGCTGGCTACTCGCTTGGGAGATGACACCGTGAAAGCTTTTTGAGAAGGATGTAACATCCTAGAGAGAGAGAGAGAGAGAGAGAGAGAGAGAGAGAGAGAGAGAGAGAGAGAGAGAGAGAGAAGAGATAGATAGAGATAGATAGATAAATAGATAGATAGACAGAGAGAGAGAGAGAGAGAGAGAGAGAGAGAGAGAGAGAGAGAGAGAGAGTTAGAGAGAGAGAGAGAGAGAGAGAGAGAGAGAGAGAGAGAGAGAGAGAGAGAGACGGGACAACGGGATTTGAGTTCGTAATCTGGAACTCCGTGACGCACCGTGCTCCATACCTAACTTAGTAGGGTGGGTCCTTCCAATGGATATATAGAATCGTACTCCAGCCAACTGTCGTCGTACAGCACCAATACTGAAACGAGCGAATGACTGACTGTCTTTGGCAAAATATTATATATAACGCAAGATGAAAAAGCAAAACCAACAACAATCATCTGATTTCCGACCAATGTTGAAGTTGTTAAAAATATTAAAGGTCACGTAAGTATTTCCAATGTAAGTGATTGATTGCCCGAATCTCATGTTTTATTTATTGTAAAAGTCATCTTCATCCAGCAGTAACTAACCCTGTTGACAAATTAGAGACCTCTGGAGTATATTACTTTGTCGATTCGTTTGCTACCGTCAGTATTAAGCTAATGATTGAACATATACATCTGAGAACGAATGCCATTTCTCTCACATTTCCACCATTTCCTGTTTACTAATACTGTAATGATAATTACGATGATGATGATGATGATGTGCTACCCGGCATCCTATTATATTGGGGATCTGATAAAAATCATTAGTCTTTTATCCATTGTCATGGACATTTCCCATGAATATTTGATACGAATATCACATAGATCGTGAATTGTCTGAATAAGCGTTGGTTCTGTCGGAAGTGGCTGGGTCGTATTTCTGACGATCATACAGCTAAGCTGAGTCGGTGCTCACCGAATGATGGGAACCAATAAAATAAACACAACATATATGAGGGAACCGAAAAAACACAACAAACACTCTTCAGTTTGTTTGTGTAAATTGCTGGATTTTGCTGATAGTTCCCGACGGATAAGTGTTGTTTATGATAATCAATCGTTTCACTTACAGCATAAGGTAAGCGATGCTCTTCTGCTGGTCTACTTCTCAGATCGTTTCAGTGGTGCACAAGAAGTCTGAGAGATGCCCCGAATGTGCCCCCTGTTTATACCAAAACTTAAATCTGGGTTTTCACACACAAGCACGCACGCACGTGTACATTTGTTATAAGTCAGTCAATTTAATTAGTGCCGGAGTATCTTATTAACTATTATATCACGATGAACGACAACTGTTCCTTCTCCAATTTAGGTGAAAAGTTCATAAAAACTAAACTACGAACTTCCCTGAAATGGGCTGTTATTGTTCTAATTACAGACTTTGCCAAATGACAGTGAAGTACAATAGAAAATAGAATAAAGAAAGAAATGAAAATTATAACTGAAAGATGAGAGTTGTTTATCAAATAAACAATAAAGACGAATGGTTTATATCTGTGTTGATAGCTGTGTTGATACCTGTACTGATACCTGTGTTGATACAGGTGTTTGTGGGATTTATTTCTTTAGACCGTCGTTCCTCAGCCATATGAGCTCAATTGTGACCAGCTCAACAAGACCTTTTAAGTCATTGTAACGAAACCAAAGATGGATGTTTTCCCTCTAATACCCGGGCAATCCCATAATAGATGGAATCGGCATTTGGCTAACAAGGTCAAGGTCTATTTAGAATCCATACGTAATGAGATTACACGGAGATAAGGAATTTAGAAGAGGAATGCGAACGAACTATGGGATATAATCTGCGAAGAATCGTGCCTGTGTATCAATTATTTCCACTTTGACCAGGAGAATCGTAATGAGCTGTTAAAATGGAACTTTGTATCGTTTGATGTCACGGTTATCACTCCCCGTGTCAACCTTCACAATCAGTAGTAATACGAATACCTCACCGGAAGTGTAGATGCCATTCCGGAGGCCACAGAATGACGAAGAGTCAGCGTGTTTGTAATCATTATTAAGTACCTTTCGTAGTTACTAGACTGATTATTCTCTCAATAGGGTTAATATCCGGAGAGATACCAGGTCAGTCCTCTTCAAAGTTAGATGATTTTCCAGCAAATTTCATCATCTGGAATTGTATTATCATTTTATTATAAACGTTCTTCGAGCATTCAGAACGAAGGTATTTTGCAAGATCTGCAGTTGCGAGTCTGCTGGAATTCATTCCAGATGTATACACTTCCGGTATCAGCTAGGATTCTGAGTACCATATAATCTATATTATGGGCCTTCTCATTACATCTTGGACCGCTAACCCGCCGCCGTATCTGTACAGTGAGAATCTTCTACTCGTCGTATGAGATTTCTGATCTTATATAGAGGCTGTATTTTATGTCTCGTTGTGGGAAAAGGTTTATGCCTTAGTCTTCTTGCAAAAGCCTCATAATTTTAGATTTACTAATACTGTTATATACGTGAATCGTAACGAAACACCATTCATAGCATTTACGAATTTCGTTCAAACAATTTAGTATAACTGTTTCAAATATTGATCGTCTGCGTCGTATATGTACGACGTTCCGCCAAGCTGCTCCATGAACACATAATAAAACATAATAACATTAAAACGAATAGAAATCACATAATAAATAACATCTGAAGGATGTTGCACACACACACACACACACACACACACACACACACACACACACACACACACACACACACACACACACACACACACACACACACACACACACACACACACACACACACACACACACACACACACAACACACACACACACACACACACACACACATTATTGTTTTAAAGGATGAAGATACAGCAAATTTCACCTGAATAGCATATTAGTAGGTCATAGTATTTATTGGATTTGTCTGTTTATGAGGTATTTTACCTGTGACTGTAGAAGACCAACTGACGGAGAAACAGCCAACCCCGCCAGCAACACAGCCCAGACCTCACACCATACAGGTGCTAAAGCCCGCCCCATTGAAGTCGGAGTTCGAGATTCCCATGAGCCTGCGCAAGGAACACCCAGAACTCGACGTGGAGGTAAAACATGCCAGGGAGGGCACCACGCTGCTGAAAACATAAAACCCGGATATGAGGGACACCATCCTCCTAATAGAAGAGCTGTGTAGGAAACCTATCAATTTACCCTGATGTCACCGCCGATCCGGAATATAAGGTACGTAATAACGACTGTTCCTTGTCAAATACCCGATATCTATTTTTAGGAAACCCACGGCTTCACAGACGTGAATAGACTCAGCAAGGGAGAAGAGAAGACCCGAGCAGTATTAATTACCTCCACCCAGACCGCACCAACAGAGGTAACAGTCCCTTTTTACAGACCCATGCCTGTACCATAATACGTCCAGGATCGGCACAATGCTTCAGATGCCATCGGTGGAACCACACCGTAAAAGTATCAGGGCCGCGATATGTTACAAACAAGGACCAAAGGACGGCCCTGTCCACTACATCTGCTGCAAAAAATAGAGCAGCCTAAATGCCTCAATTGCCTGGGAAGTCACAATCTAGGTTACAAAGGATGCCCGTGAATGATCAACATGATCTACACGATCCACGAGCGGATGGGACTCCAACCACTACGGAAGACGACCAACCCAGAAGGACAGATAATGAAGACGACCTCAGCACCATGGAAGGCAGTAACACAACAGAAACAGGGACCATGGAAGGTGCCACAAAAGACCCAGGGACCATGGAATATACCACAACAAACACAACAGAGGCTGACACAACAGATACAGGACTTAGCATGCCTCCTAAACAGTTCTAGGACACTGAATGGCCTAAGTTGTGCCGATGTGTCGTTAAACAAAATTCATCCATCCATTCATCCTCCTATAATCAGCCTTCCCACCACTTCACCGATCAGGTAAGAGGATTGTAATTCGGGAACCAAAGAAAGTTCAACCAATGACCTCAAAGAAATCTATCACAAGAAAAGTCGCCACTCTGGATTCAGTCCCCTGAAGAAACGTCCAGAGTTTGAATTCACGGTTCGAGATTCTCTGTGCCTGTGCCTTATTATACACAGCTAAAACACACACACACACACACACACACACACACACACACACACACATTATTGTTTTAAAGGATGAAGATACAGCAAATTTCACCTGAATAGCATATTAGTAGGTCATAGTATTTATTGGATTTGTCTGTTTATGACTGTAGAAGACCAACTGACGGAGAAACAGCCAACCCCGCCAGCAACACAGCCCAGACCTCACACCATACAGGTGCTAAAGCCCGCCCCATTGAAGTCGGAGTTCGAGATTCTCATGAGCCTGCGCAAGGAACACCCAGAACTCGACGTGGAGGTAAAACATGCCAGGGAGGGCACCACGCTGCTGAAAACATAAAACCCGGATATGAGGGACACCATCCTCCTAATAGAAGAGCTGTGTAGGAAACCTGTCAATTTACCCTGATGTTACCGCCGATCCGGAATATAAGGTACGTAATAACGACTGTTCCTTGTCAAATACCCGATATCTATTTTTAGGAAACCCACGGCTTCACAGACGTGAATAGACTCAGCAAGGGAGAAGAGAAGACCCGAGCAGTATTAATTACCTCCACCCAGACCGCACCAACAGAGGAAACAGTCCCTTTTTACAGACCCATGCCTGTACGATAATACGTCCAGGATCGACACAATGCTTCAGATGCCATCGGTGGAACCACACCGTAAAAGTATACAGGGTCCGCCCGACATGTTACCACTGTGGGAAACAAGGATCAAAGGACGGCCCTGTCCACTACATCTGCTGCAAAAAAATAGAGCAGCCCAAATGCCTCAATTGCCTGGGAAGTCACAATCTAGGTTACAAAGGATGCCCGTGAATGATCAACATGATCTACACGATCCACGAGCGGATGGGACTCCAACCACTACGGAAGACGACCAACCCAGAAGGACAGATAATGAAGACGACCTCAGCACCATGGAAGGCAGTAACACAACAGAAACAGGGACCATGGAAGGTGCCACAAAAGACCCAGGGACCATGGAATATACCACAACAAACACAACAGAGGCGACACAACAGATACAGGACCCAACATGCCTCCTATAATCAGTTCTAGAACACTGAATGGCCTAAGTTGTGCCGATGTGTCGTTAAACAAAATTCATCCATCCATTCATCCTCCTATAATCAGCCTTCCCACCACTTCACCGATCAGGTAAGAGGATTGTAATTCGGGAACCAAAGAAAGTTCAACCAATGACCTCAAAGAAATCTATCACAACAACAGTCACTGCTATTCTGGCCCATGTGAAACACTTGATAAAAACAGTGGACACAATCAAGTAACTTATCAAAACACTTCTCAAGGAATTACACCAGAAGGCACAAGAGGACCTCATAGCTGCAGAAAAGTCTATCCCCCAAGATCAGATGCTCTACTCGGTCCTAGACAGTGCCATAACCTCATCCGGAATATCACCAAAAGTCAGCCGAATGCACAGAAATCCCCCCGACAACGCAAAGGAGTTACAACCTCCAATTCAATCACCAGCCCATGAAATATCACAGTCATCTCCTGGGACATTAGAGGTTTCCATGGAAACAGGAATATCCTGTTAGCCACCATTCAAGACAGTCACCCAGAAATCATCATGCTCCAGGAAACACTCAGCAAGAACCCCCCCCCACCAAAACTCCCAGGATACATTGTGTACCATAAACCAAGACTAATCGACACTCCCACAGTTGACAGAGGACTCATCACAGCAATTAGAGCTGACGTACCACATGTCCCCTTCCCCAAACACACAGCAAATAAAGACTGGGAAACACTGACTATAACACTACAAGGATTCAAGAACACAACACAACACTTGATTTGATTAATACGTACGTTTTTCCTAGCAACCTGTTTCATTTAGACCGAGCAACAACAGGTTCCAAGAACTTTCTTCTTGCAAGAGACCACAATGCCAATTCTGACGTTCGGAAATCGTCTAGCACCATACCTGGCCTATATCTATTAGACTAAACAGATCAGAGAGCATCGTGATAAATGATCCAAAAGTTCCAACCACGGTCCACGACTCTACACTGGATCTAGTCATTGTCTCCCCACAGTTATTCACAGTTGAACACTGGCACCAAAATGAGAGACTCTCTTTAGACAACATAGCTAACAGCATCTATATAATCACTACTTCAGGACGTAAACACAAAAGAGATGGAAGCAATCTCCATCTCAAGAAACAGGATCACCCAGCCTACTCGTTCCATTCTCACCACAGAAGCCCCAAAATGGACGAAACAAGTAAGCCAGCTCACCAAACTTTTCAAGGCCAACTCAACCGAATGAAACAGATTAAAACTTCGCCTCTGCCAACAAGCAACCAAAAGGCAGCTCTTCTACCTCAAGAAACAACAGTGGGACTTATGATGCAACAAACTAGGCGAAATGAGCTCAACACAAATCTGGCGACAGGTTAGAAAGATAAAAGGATCTGCTCCAACAGCCAAAATTATAAACCCAAATGTTGAAGCTAACAGACTCGCCAACCATTTCACAACTAGAGCAGACCAGACTACTCTACCCATGAACATCATCACAGCCCTCAAAGAACAATTACCACTAAGACAATCGACTTGAGCAGCAGTAAAACAGAAAACCCAGGAACAAACAGACTGTTTACATTCCACGAACTCGAGGCTGTACTGAGAAGACACAGAAAGACAGCCCCTGGAGAGGACGGCTTTACGTACACTTTCTACGCCAAAGCCCCACGTTCCTTTAAAAAAAAGAATCCTCAACTTATTCAACCAATCCTGGATTGAAGGGAAACTACCAGAACAATGGAAGACGGTAATAGTGGAGAGAATGATCCTAGCAAGAATCCAGTGGAAAACCCCCAAGACGAAAAATATCTTCGGATTCGTCAAAGACAGATCAACACTAGACGCCATAGTTCATTTAGCAACTTATTTCCATGCTGGATTCCTTTATCTCCCTGGGCATGTCTGGGAGGATCATCACTTGGATGGGGCACTTTCTAACCAACAGAAAGATAACGGTAAACATTCAAGGAACCATCTCCGTTCCCCACTGGATGTCCTCACGGTTTAGCAATATCCTGCACCATCTTCAACGGCCTCGTCGCTCAACTCTTTAAACTCGGCCTACAACAACTAGAAATGGTCAAGGACTATAAATATCTCGGGATCACCATAGATAGAAGACTCAGCTTCATTCGTCATGTAGCAGATACAAAGCGTAAAGTAGACTCCAGATTAAACATGATTAAGGCCATCACAAATCTGAAGATTGGTGCCAACACCAAGGTGCTCATAACTCTGTATAAGTCATTGATACAGTATGTTCTACTATGCGCTGCTCCCGTCCTTCTATTGGCCTGCAACTCAGCCTTACAGACCTTAGAAAGAATACAACGAGTTCCACTGCGCTATATCTTGAGGCTTCCCAATGATACAAGCTCCATCATGATATACGGAGAATAAGGAATCCTGCCCATCTGACTCTTAATAAAGAAAGAAACGGCCACATATCTCCTGCTACCAAACCCATTCAGACCGACATTATACACTAGATTTAAGAAGAAACATCAAAAGATCCTAGAGTCTTTAACAACGCATCATGGCTGCTTGGCTTCAAAAAGAAATCGGTTTACCACAACACCCCCCAAGGTCCAACCAACGTGCTCCATGGTTAGAACCACCCATACAAGTAATCATACAGAATCCCATCCAGAAGAAAGTTGATCCTGAAGGCGCAGCAATAGAAGCAACTAACAGAATTGCCCACTTGATTGAAAGCCGACCACAAACCATCCACATTTACACAGACGCCAGTTCCTAAGATAACGGAACCACAGCCTGGGCCTGCTTCATCAAAAAAAAAAGACAGAGGCAGAATCCCAAACACACTCGATCATCTTAGCTGAGCTGCACGCAGTCAAAGCAGCACTAACATGGATATCGAGACAGACTATCCATGAAAGAGTGATCATCCACTTAGACTTTATGGTAGCACTAACCATCATCACCACAGCCAATTTCCACACCTACCCCGAAATCATCACAGAAATATACACCACGGCATCAGCCCTCAAGTAGCATGGAATCCAAGTAATACTCCACTGGCTTCCAAGCCACATTAACCTTGAGGGCAACGACCGGGCCAATAAACTAGCAAACGAAGCCACGAGCCTAGACGTCATCGAATATGCCGAACAATCCCAGGCACATTCAACCATCTTGTTGACAGATTCATCTCTAATCTACTGGAGTCGATCTATGCAGACTACACATAAGCATCAAAGGATTGGTACCAGAAGACCACTGTAGTTGGTCATAATATCATCAACAACAGATTGGCCGACTCCCAACTCACTCCCAAACCACGTTTCTGGTCTTATACAAGAAATTTCATCGGCCCGTCAGTCCTAACACTATGCCGGCACAGTCAACAAGTGTACGACCCTGTACATTATCTGCTCAACTGCCCAGCCTACCCGAAGCACCGAAGAATACTTAAAGGTCATCTCCCTCCGGAAAACTACAAACTTAGCAGCATTAATCACAAGGAAATAAACCTTCCTACCAGAAATCATAATCCTGCTTCTCCAGAGAGACCCGTACGCACAACAAAAACAACGAGGAAAGATAAGACCCCCTCTATGGACTAGTGGGTAAATGTGTGGGACTTCCGTACCTATATTTTATGCTCTACGGGAGTCCAGAGGTTCGAATTCCGGCCGTGACATTATAGTAGGGGGAGTTTTTCACCCAACCAGGCAACTGGCAGGCTTTTCCCCCCCGAACAAGACATTTATAGTAAACCAAGGTGCCACCAATTTAAACAACTACCATCATCAGAATAACACAAATCAACACCAGGTGGCTGTGTGCAATAGGCGACAGCCAGGGGTCTTTCCCCAAACTCCAACAAGACAAGACAAGCTTTGAAGAAAGATACAGCAATTGAAAAAGAGCTATAAATGGATATGGCTGCTTAGATAATTAACCTAAACTTGGGTGTTCTACACCCAAACTCCACGGCTGTAGGTGATTCGCATTTTGATTTTGCTTGGCGGCTAAGGGACTGGTGAGACATTACACATGTCTCAGCAAGAAAAGTCGCGGTTCGAAATTCTATGCACGGACCTGCACGCACGCACACACACACGCATACACACATACACACACATACACATTATTGTTTTAAAGGATACAGCAAATTTCACTTGAATAAGTTATTAATGAACTAATAATGTAAATTATTATTATTTTTATTATCATTTGGATTATTACTAATAGACCTAATTATTAACTGAATGTTGTTTGGAATTTGTCCCCTATTTCGGTTTAATTATGTTTGAAAAACGCTTAAAGCGGTACTCATATTTATTAGTCAAATCACAATGGCTATTCAAGATCTCCACGTCGTTGAACTTCGTTTTCGCCTACAGAACACCAACTGCAATCAGTTAATGGATTGGGCAACTAAACTGATTAAAATATTGATTCTACTAATATAACCAGTTAACAAACTAATTTTATGAACAATGCATATTGATTGATCCAAACCAGATTATTCACAATAGAGAAGAATTAAGTTGTCAAATAATGAATACACTGAAATAGCTAAAACGCAAGCAATAACGACATATTTAATTTTATAGTTGAACGTTTATTGTGTAGTGAAGAACCGTTTTAATTTTTACCCTTTCGACATATCTGTTACTCCACAAATCACATTCTGCTATCCGTGTGAAAAGCTTTGCTATCAATATTTAAGCGTTTTTATTACTGACGACATCTGTCAGCAATTGCTCACAGACATTTGGGAGGTTTTTTTACATTTCCGTATTTAAGAATATTATTTCACAAAAGGTCGTTCTAGGTTATATTATTGGTGAACATAAGGGACTATGTGTAACGTGTTTTGTCTTAGCTAAGAATAAACAACTACAAAGTTATGTCGCAAAACCTTTACACAGAAACAAAATGGAAGATGAATGCAATAAGAAGTAGTGCAGACAAATATCTAATGTACATTCATAAAATGAGGCAATAGGACAGCAATAATTAACACAATCACTGACAATTAGATGCATCCCTTTGTTCTTCTTCTGTCTTTCACTTCAAAGCACCCGAGGAGAAGTGATCACCATTGAACACTAGGAGGCGACACAAACCTGATAACAGCCAATCTTTGTCCACGATGGAAATGTTGTGTCTCCGCAAGCCGCGAATAGTAGCATTGAGACACGCGGGAGGAGGTTGGGTGGATAATTGGCGTCCTTCTTTACAATAGGATGTTTGATGATATTAATGGGATGGCATGAAGTTAGTAGGGTGACCAATGTACGCAGAAATTGAGACAGCCCTATAAATGTTGTAGATGTTTTTTGTGGAGATAAATATCGTTAATATTGGAGTCAGTGCGATTGAACCTATGCCAGGTCTGTTGTCTGGAATATAATTAGTTATATGGTTGAAGATTTAAAGATTGAATAGATAAATTCAGCCCTTGTCCAAAGACGATCCACTTATGCGAAGGATCGGTGTTTAAGAAATATGTATAGACCATAATACGGCCAAAATACTTATCTGTATGAATTGAGCACAGATAGTACATCCAGATGATTTATATTGTCTATGGCAATTTGTTCATTTCCATAAAATATAGTTCTTTGTTTACACATCAATCTACAATTAAATGCGAACTTGATCCATGTTATTCTACACGGAAGTGTGTACAATTCAAATTATGCTGATATCTTTTTTGAACACTATATTTAACATTGATTTATAGTCTCATGATATGTAATCACATTATAAATGTCACCCTAATCCTCCAATCATAAACTGTTATCAATAGATATAAGTAAAATTTCTAAATACTGGAGGGTAGCCATTACGGCTTCCAGAAATACTATATTGTAAGATGAGAAGGAAAAAAATGACGTGTCATGACGTCAGGTGGCACAAAGCTCATATAGCCATCTCGATTCAGATCATGGCGGGTCAAGGATATTCTGGTTTAACCATCCTTGTTACCTTACCCGATCCCTTGCTTGACCTACTAATTAGTACTCTCTGATGGCATCGTCGCTTCGTTTACTTAAATCTGACAACTCGGTAGATGTTTGCTGTTACAATAGTACCAAACAATATTTATAAGGAATTACACTACATAGTCTTCTTTGGTCATTTCAGTAAAACACGAGGCTGTTTGGATCAAGTATACTTAAATATTCATAAATACGCGTTTGTTCCGAAACTAAATGTTTGACTGACCTGTGTTTACATGCTTACACAGGTAGAAAATGTATTAAAAAATAGAACAAAATCTTCCTCTTCTTGGTAAATGGACAAATGATAACATGTTTGATATCAGAAAGGCGGGGCCCAATATTAATGCTATAAAAATACTAACCAGAGTATTTTCTGGCCAGAAAATGAAAAATATAATATCAGATATAATTTTTCTTTTAATCGTGAGAACATCTTTCTTCGATTTTTTTTTTTTATGGCTGGAGATGGGATAAACAAATTCAGATTAGTAGGAAATTATTGTTTCACATTCACGGTCTATTCACCTAACATCCCCGATTCGGTATTGACAGTTGTATTGTTGGCTTTTCGAGTTGCTGAATAAGTTATTTTCGGATACTTAAATAATGGATAAGTTTGTTAACATGTTACAGTTAATCTGTATAATCAGGTAATATGTATATTTGTACGTTTCACACACACCACACACACACACACACACACACACACACACACACACACACACACACACACACACACACACACACACACACACACACACACACACACACACACACACACACACACACACACACACACACACACACACACACACACACACGTGTGTATATATGTGTGTGTGAGTGTGTGTGTGAAAATACTTCTGATCCATCTGAGCATTTTATAACGTGTTCTGTGTGTATGTTATCGTTTTATTATAATTTTCTTTTGGGAAACAAGACTATGACCATCAACTCAAACATAATTGCATCTTATTCTATGAACATCGGTCACTTATGTCGTATAACAAAATTGTCAAAATGCTCTCATTGTAAGCGAAAAATCGAATTTCTAATAAATGTCACAGTAATAAAGGTGTAAATATTGATAGCAGAAGGTGATTGTGAGAAAAGCAGATTTATCTAAAAGCTAAAGATACACGGTTTTTCACTTCACAATAAAACGTCGTCTGTCGTGCTCAATTATAAAAGATCAATTTGTCAATATAACTTGAATATCAGTTACTTCAGCTTAGTCACTATTTGACATTTGACATTTTAATTATGGCGAACTGTCTGGTATGGATGAATCAATATACATTGTTCATACAATAATTTATTTAACTGACCCCCCCCCCCCATATTATGCCAATTCGATAATAAGCCCACCCCAACTATCACTTTCAAGAGCCATTTCGCAGAAGAGGACATGTCTCTATCCCATGTCATTCAGAACAGAAGCAAAACAAACCTTGATATCATTAGCCAGAATATGATCAAATCTGTCATTGTATTTATTATGTCAACTGAAAGAGAAAACGTCGATTTTTATTTTTTTATCCCACGGGATCCGGCCTACACAATAGAAACCATTTTGGGATATCTTTATCAATTTACAGCCACTTTGTGCACACTTATCACGAAACTAATCAGAATCAGAATATGCGCTTGATTTGATCAGAAATATGTTTTATAAACATGGGTCAAGATAATTAGATGAAATCGAAGATGAAACACCATTCAGAAAAAAAGTAGACTTCTAATTTGAATTAATGGCCTAGAATTATATATCCTATGGAGAGCCAGGCTTCTAGCTCCGAATAGGAAACCACCATTTTAGATGATCAGATCCAAAATGAGTGTTTGTGTGTGTGTGTGTGTATGTGTGTGTGTGTGTGAGTTTGTGCTCGTGTGTTTGTGCGTGCGCATGCGCGTGTCGATAAACAAGGACACAGAATATTGCTTTAGTATTAACAGGATGTGTCTTTTAGGTGTTTACCGCACCCGGACGTCATTAAAGAGATCTGAGAAGTTGATTAGCACAAGATTAGTTAGTTCATAAGTTAACTAAGTTAACTGTTTCTTTTGCCCAATGTTTATCTAAGTAGATTAATCAAGTTATATAGTATCTGTGTCAAAATTCATTAATCTGTGATCCAACACGCTTCCGTTAGATCACGGAGGCGTCCGGGTTAACCGTCTAGTCCGTATTTCTGTGTTTCTGTGTGTGTGTGTGTGGGGGGGGGGGAGCCGATATTTTTGTTAACAGCTAAGATAAGATTATTGTAAACCATCACCTATATTATAAATATTCACTTGACGTTTGTCACATAATGTTTACTAATTATAGGAATATTCGAGAAATAGGCTATTGCTGTTAGACTTGCTTTCCACTTCTTTTTCAAATAATACTTTGTCAAAAAGCATTAAGTTGTGACAATGTTTATTCTTGCCATCGACAGGTAATTAGAGTACGATCAAATGTATTCCCACATCTAAACGGTTCTCCCTTACTACCCAGCTTCAGATCTCGGTATCTAATTCCAGTTCTCCTTTCTTTGTGCACTCGGAAAAATCCTTCTCCCTGTTCATCTGAATTTCCAAACATGTTATCAATTCCTCAGTAATTCATTACAGATAGCCATTTCTGCCCAGATGTGATCCAATTAATACTCTGAAGCGTCCAATTAAACGTGTAAATAACGACGCCAATCCTCCCATCAATTCACTGGAGACACAGAATTTGATTGTGAACACTGATTTGGCTTTTTTTCTGATTTACAAGGGAGTTCAATGCCGATCATTTCGGCTCAATTGATCAAAACCAAACAAAGAAAGACAAAAAAGAATAAAACATCTTCACGATCCATTTCCTTGTCAGTGTTGCTTCAGATAACTTCGTTTTGGTGAATGGACGTTGAGCAATTTTCTGGATTAGTTTTTATTACATTCACATTCGAACTTATTTCGGTGTAATTTATTTACGCCATATCTCTTGTCTCCGTGTGATGTCATTTCGTTTGGAAATGGAAAAAAAATTGATCTTTTGCTATAGACAGATCCATCCTATCATCTTATTATCGGGGATAAAAGAGAAAGCATCAATGTTGTTTTTGTTTACATCATATATGATTTAAACAATAGAAGATCATCCCCATTATCTTTGCTTTTTCTGATCAATAACGTTTAGTTTAATTATTTTTAAATTTTAGTTCGAATAGATCGATATTCGAAGTGGGAATCTTACTGCAATTTCGTGCAGTTGGTATTTTTCTTTTACCGACTTGTTACTTTAATTGGGCAAGGAGGAGCTACCCTTCATCGTGATATAATAATCAATAAGATATTCTAATAATAATAAAATTTGCATATTTGTAATAAATGTCATGTTAGATTACGAGAAATGTTATTACTTTCCTCCCACCTTTGAACCTACGATAGGCTAAATGGACCGAACAATCTCCTAAGAGAGGCTGAAATAATCCGACTGCCATTTGAACCAGGACTCTAAATGTGTACGAACACAGCTCGGCTACGAAAATGATCTGTATAGATGACCACATCAAACTGTGTTGTGTTTTTGTGTGTGTGTTTAACAATATATATATATATATATATTATATATATCAATTTAAGCATACACAAAACATCAACCACACATCTATATATATGTAAAACTATGTATTTGTGTGGGTTACTCATCAGCCCGTGGGTTTAAGCTAATCCGCTTTTTCACGTAACAAATGTGTGTTAAGTCTGTGGAATGAGGCACAGATAATATATTTCAAGCCATAAATTCACATTCTGGAAGATTCTTCATGGGTCGTATTAGGAACGGTCACTTTTCATGTTGAGACAAGTTTAATGTCCCATCAGTCCCTCTTTATCTTTCTATATTCATATAAAACAAAGAAATTACAATTCCATGGTTCCTTTGTTAGACAAGATATTCATGGAGATAAATCGTTAATGCGTTAGCTCATTTGTGAAGGTACAAAAGTACAGAGTGAACTTAATGTCCTAAGGCTGTTAAATGGAAATATTAGCAGACAGCAAACTATACTTTGAAATCTTTATATATTATCTCTGTAAAGACAAAGTATATCGCTGACCTCTACTTAATCACGACAAAGAAATTGCAACCTAATATCGGGAGCAGGAGATATATATATATCTCCATGGGTATTAAGTTTTCAAATTTAAATTTAAATTATACTAGAGATCAGTTGCTTGCCTTACGACCCTATGGTGGTAATACCATTTGTTTAGCGATGCGCCCACGTAGTGGAAAACATCCAAAGCAGATTGGGTCTGATGCCAGTAATTTGATCACTTTGCCAATAACACCATATTATGGCAAGCTGTACAAAATGTAAGTATTGGTCTTATTAACTGTCAGTCGATCTGTAATAAATTTAACGAAATATCTGATGTTGTTAAGGATATGGATCTTGATGCTCTTGTCATAACAGAGACTTGGCTGACTGGTAATGTTTCAGACCAGAAAATTGTTGGTGGTGTGACTCCAGCTGGATATTCATTCCACCATGCAGCTCGGATTCACAAAAAAGGTGGGGGAGTCGGCATTCTTCTCCGTGATTCTTTGAAGTGTGAAACCCATTTCCGTTTTCAGGCTAAGTCTTTTGAAAATTACCAACTGACTTTTATATCTTGGGGGATAAGTGTTCGTCTAGCTATTATCTACCGATTACACCCCACTAAGAAAAATGGCCTGAAAGCAGATGAATTACATCCACTCTGAAAATAATAAAAAATACTCTCTCTAAAGTGCACATAAATAAACTAATTAATTAACTGATTGATCACATTCCGGGTGGTGAATAAAAAACATTAATCTTAAATTTCTCTTACCTCTGAGATAAGGCAGACAGAACACATTTCAGAATTTCACTTCCATTTACATCAGTGTTATCTGGAAAATATCAGAGAAATTGAATCAACCAAAATTTACTGAAACAATTATGACATGTCATTTTAAAGATTTTTACATTGACACCAAGCCCTGAAAATAGGTTATTTGAACATTACATAACCAGTAACAAGTAACATAAGTATGAAACCTACCATAATTTCTGTACTGATCCAGATATATAATTTTGGTGAAAAAGATTATTATTTTATTAATGAAAAGTAATCAAATAAGCAAAATGGCAAGTAATTTTTATTATTGATATATTTGAAAATTGATGAAGTACGAGGTTCAGACCAAACCCAAAGACCACATTTTTTGCTGAGTTTGTTTACGGTGTAGTTTATGCAACAGAATTAAAACACAAGATATCTTAAAATGTATACAGATAAGGGTATGTTTCTAATATCCATTCTGTAGCCATATAATTTGATTATTGTGTGTATTTATTATTGGCATTATTGCTAAAAAAATATTAATTAGTTATACAATCATTATATCTGTTTGTCTTTGGTTGTTATATACAGTGAGTTTATGATGCAACCATCCATTTCACTGGTAAATAAATATAGCGCATGCAGGTACATTTATCAGACTTTTGTATCTGGGGGGGGGATTAGTGTTCGTGTAGCTATTATCTACCGATTACACCCCACTAAGAAATATGGCCTGAAAGCAGAGATTTTTCAAGGAATTTTGGATTTGTTGACTCTCTTGCTACCAACAGTGGTCATCTGTTGATCTTAGGTGATTTCAATATACATTTGGATTGCCAAAGAAATGCAGATACCAAACAACTGGCTGACATTCTTAGATCTGCCAATCTCAGGCAACATGTCCAAGAAAGAACACACAGACATGGTCACTTTTAGATCTTGTCATCCCCCTGATGATGACATTTGATTGGGGTGTGTCTGTGTCTTCCATGCTGTCTGACATTTCCTTGTTAACATTAATGTATCTTTACAGAAATAATCTGTTTCAGCTAAAGTTATTTCATATAGAAGATATAAGCCAATTGACAAGGAGGCTTTTCTTGCTGATCTGCGAGTCTTTTCTCTGGTATTGGATCCACCGGATGATGTGGATCATCTGGTGGATCTCTATGATAGTACATTGAGAGATATTGTAGATCAACATGCACCTTTAAGGACAAAGGAAATGCCAAGCAGACCAATGCTTCCATGGTATAATAAGAACACACAGGCTGCAAAAAACAAGAAGGTATTGTGAGCAGCTGTGGATCATGACCAGTTTGTGTGTTCATTTTGAAATGTTCAAGGTCAGTAAAATCTTGTTAAAAAACCCTTCCATCTGTTTTCAGTGTTGTGAATAAAGTATTACATAAAAGTCAAACTGTCCTCCCAAATAATATCAACTAAAGATATGGCCCATTGTTTTAATAACTTCTGTCAAAAATATTAAATATACATATCGGGTTCCAGTCCAGCACCTTATCACAGGGTAAGCCATTGGTAGAAGAGTCTGCATATCCATGATGGATACATTTGAGCCTTTTACAGAGACTGATATCAGACAGTTGCTGAAAAAGTCATCTAATGCTTTCAGTGCAGTTGACCCTATGCCTTGTGAAAGATTGTCTGAATGTTCTGATAAACCCAATTACAAATATAGTTAATAAATCATTATCTCTGGGTGTTTTCCCAAGATCCATGAAAGCTGCCCTTGTAAAACAATTAATAAAAAACCACACTATGGACTGTAATATTCTAAACAATTACAGACCTTTTTCAAATTTTACATTAAAGTTATAGAAAAGGCAGTTGCTTTCCACCTAAACAAATATTTAATCAATAATAACCTTAATGAATCACTACAGTCTGCATATACAAGTGGTCACAGCACAGAAACAGCTTTGGTTCGAGTGTTCAGGGTCTCATTAGGAACGGTCACTTTTCTTGTAGAGACATTCTACCTTAAACTCCAACAAGACATGACTTGTTATCAGATTCACTTCTGTAGCTGTCGAAATAATAACAGAGCAATATGTGACGTCCAATATATGTTGCGTATTACTTTTGTTACAAATGGCATGTTTTTACGATATAAAAAATTACCAATTTTGTCATTTGAATTCCTTTTTCCCCCTTTTCAGAACGTTTGAAAAACATTTTTTTGTATTAAAAAATTTAATTTGATCCTGGCTGGGTAGGGGGAAATTAACCCTGTGAATCCCGGCGTGGGCATATCTGAAGGTTGTTTCGTCTTTCACTTCGTCTCATTACCTTTGGAAGTCGCTCGGCCCAATTAGTCTACCTTGTGCCAAAAGTGGCCGTAAAACATCAATATATATATATATATATATATATATATATATATATCCTTTAAATTTAATCTGACTTGTGTTAGTAGTGTGTTACCCATCGGCTAGTCCAGTCTATGTTGCGTATTACTTGTGTTACAAATGATATGTCTTTACGATCTAAAAATGTGTGACACAGATTATGTCACGGACTTGACATACCGACATTCACTTTTATCCAACCTATTATTATGTGACACACATTGTCGCAATAACGGATTTTCTCTCTCTCTCTCTCTCTCTCTCTCTCTCTCTCTCTCTCTATATATATATATATATATATATATATAATATATATATATATATATAAAAATATATATATATATATATATTCCTATATTTAAGTTACTTTATTTTTAGGTTTTTTTTCACACGGACTGTGTATCCCAGGTGCTACTAATTCACTCACTTACTTTTGGATTTAACCTAAGAACAATGAGTTATATTATACCCAATCCTGGAGTTACAGCTGCAGGTAAAATATATGTTGAATATGAATCTCTGGTAAACTTTTAATTCTTTGAATTTGATGTCTTTATATTAAGTACAGTGTAATTACTGGAAATTATAAAATTTGGAAAAGAATGAGTTAGTGTTTGATAAAGTGTGAGGGTGAGTGATTGTGTCAATGAGTGTGAATGAGTGAGTGAGAGAGTAACGGTTAAGGCAGATAAGACATCTATACAGCTCTATGGCACATACTGAAAATGACGCAAATCATTGACATTTTACCATTGAGCCAAACCGTTCCACATTCTGCTAATATTAATCTGAACATAAGATGCGTTCTCCAAATAGATAACATCGATGATGAAATGTGAAAGCGCTCGATATGATTTACGATAATAATTCATTATTTATTTGACATTCTTCAATTGCTTAATCAATAGAACACGTATACCATTTTACACAAAATAGGTGAAAATTTTTGCACTCTCTCCTTTAAAAATTGAAGTATTTCTTCATCCACAAAATGTCATTTCATCAGAAATTTTAACGAAATGGCGAATCATAGATATTTATTAATTTATTTACTAATGCTACTTATTTTTTAATCTTCTCTTCCGTGTAAAGGAATTACAACATGAAAAGGGGTAGAAATCATGAACTCAAGATAGGAAAATAGGGTAATAAAAATACGAGTAAAAGTTCCAATTTTGAATCATTAAATTTACGAACGTCATACCGTATTAGTAATATTTGACCTGATGTGTGACTGACAATTAAAAAATTAACAAAATCATTTTTTTTGGTCACCAATACCACTCTAATATTTATTTATTCCATCTTGCCATATATATTATAGAGACTGTGTATATATATCTATGGTGCATCACGCTTCTCATCGACAATTGCTATACTCGAGAATATTTACTTGGCAGCAGCTGAAACAAAAGATGACATCTTCACTCGGTTTTTATCGATGGGCGGTGACAGAATAAACAGATTAAGATCAGCGCTGAGTCATCGTTTAACAATCACGATCGATACACCTAAGATTGGTTTTAGCAAGAGTATCACTTTTAGTGGAGCTTGAAATATATCAACTAAAAGTAAACGAGCGAAAAGTTAACATTTTACTTCTAGAATGTACATACCTTGTCCCCTGATTAATATCACATGGTTTTTATATTAACTATTTATAAAGGTATGATTGAAATTATTATCATAGATAGAGATACGTATGATTGTAGAGTAGCACGGTGATGATAACTAATCGCAGATAATTAAAATAAAATAATATATGACTAAATAGATCTCCTTCGTAATTGATTCTCTTCCAATCTCGATATGCAGTCCACATCATTACTTGCTAATCATGTAAACAATGATAGCGATAACACTAATAATTAACAAAAATAGTTAATTAATGCTTCAAACCAGGTAGCAGTTCGTAAACATAATGAGGAGGCCAGTCGTAAAATAAACGGATGGAGTCTGAAATTGTAACTACTGGTTACGACCAAAATTAGTATTACATGGACATAACACACAAAGATCACAGCAATCTCAAAGGAAATGGATTGAAATATAACTCACATCAAATATTCCATGATCAGAAACAATCGATTTTTACACAACCATGAATCAGTGCTAAATACAGTGTTTAAAAAATATCAGCATAATTTGAATTTGACAATTCAGTGTAAAATAAAATATAGACCGACTCGGCATTTAATTCTAGATTGATGTATAGACACAGGACTGTATATTTAGCAAGGATATAATGTAGAACGACCATTCGTAAAAGTAATATATTAGTCTAAGGTAACTAGAGTCGGGACGTGGTCACTTAATTACACATAGAGAAGATCGATCTACCTAACCTAACTGTACTAGACTGTTCGAATAAGATTGTTTATTATCCACACGGTTGACGGGTTATTGGTTCAAAGTTATTCCTGTGTCACAAACACTGAATACTGTGGGACTATTCCTTGCAGGAAACTGCGAGTAGACTCATAACCAAGCCTCTTCTCGTAGCACGTCATAGGCAAACGGCCTAGGGATTAGACCGAAAATATCATACGATGGTTGGAGGCTAATTGGCACTATATGGTGTTCAGTAATGAGAGCAGATTCGTACTCTAGAGAACGGCAGCAGTGTTAGAGTTCACGGATATAATAAGAAGGCCCTTAATAATGAGTGTATGCATTGGGCATGGTTTCCACTGCAGTGTGAACTGTGCTGCCTACTTCATCCAATTAATTCTGGGTCAGCACACATATGTTCAGATGGCACAGGAATTCATTATTCTAGCCTAGGAACGACATTCTGAATTAAACAATGCGCCTCGGGACGTATTCATACAAACTTTGAAATAATTCAGAAAAGAGTATATTGGTGCCCAAATCTATGTATTAAAACTGTTACCATGTTCACTTGGCTTCATTACCTTATGTAATAATTCTTCAACAATGTCCGTATCACAACGGATTGTGACAGCTGATTACCATTTCCCAAGATGATGATGATGATAATTGATGTTTTACGGCCACGTTTGTGCACATGGTAGGCTAAATGGGCCGAGCGACCTTCAAATGTAATGAAGCGAAGTCAAAGATGAAATACCCCTTCAGACGAGAAACAATTAATTAATTAGTAAAGTCACTATTTTCTAAACAATTAGCATCCTTGGTATTGTATACTAACGCCTGTAGAATAACAAAGAGCAAATATACATATATTTAAAAACAGAAGATTGTAAAAAGAGAAAGCATATTATGTAAATGAACGTATTACCAAAGATGGTAAAAATACTGTGATTATATGTTTTCTATACATATATAGGTACTATGTCAGTCCGTATAATAGCCTATAAATATATGTAATAGGGCTGGTTCTGAATCTACCATATCATCAGTACATTTATCCCGTCACTCTTGTTCAACTGTCAACTGTGATCAGTTTGATAGGTAAATTAAGCCCAGTTAGTTACATGAAATATCTGCTGCTATCCAAACATTCCAAGTTTCTGATATTTATTCGAGCCAACAGACCTTGACGTAGATCATACTAGTTCTATTACATATTATTATGAACTTATGGTCGCTCTTTCTACCCTTTATCCTATGTTATACATCTCTTGCAACATGCCATCAAACGAGCCAAAAGGGACACTAATCCGCCATTCTCTCCATGTATCTCAATTTTCTCCACTGTGGACGAAGACGCGGTATTATACCATAGATACGGATTGGCTATTAAGTGGTGGAAGAACCACACGAAAAAAAACAAAACAACTTCCGGGTACGTCTTCCTTCCAGTGATGGCGTCAGTTGTAGTAGGTAATATATTATTATCTCGATGAATGCACATTGGACAATTATCTGCACTAATTCTTACTGCGTTCATCTTCGAGTTCATTTCGGTGTAATATATTTACGCCATATGTTTTGTATCTAGATAATGTCATTCAGTGTGAAAAGTAAATGGACCTGAACATTATTTAGCCATGACTTGATTCAATCTATATTTGTATTGTCAGAGAGAGAATAGATCTTTTTATTATATTGCCATGACTTAGAGTCTAAACAATAGAAACTATTTTCCTTTGTCTTTGCTTATTTGGTCATTAGGCTTTGGCTTTTCTATCCTTTTAAGTATTATTCGTATGCTTTTTTATGACCCATAAAGGCCTTTTCGTGAAGTTCATATTTTTGGCACGCACCTTAAACGATATAACAAACAATAAGAGTTTCGAAAAAACTCTAACTGACAATAATCACATAAAGAAAGTAAGTAAAAAGAAAGGTGAAACACCATTCTGAAATAAACTATTCAGGATTTGACCTACTAGTCTAGAGGTTTATGAATAACCACGATCTCACCTTGACCACTTAAATGATCCGTTTAGACGACCAGATTCAACTATGTGTGTGGGGGGAATCTACCTTTGTCTGTCTGTATGTATGTATGTCCGTCCATCCGTCTGTCTGCTTTTCTGACTCTCTCTGTGTGTGCATGTATATATGTTTCTATGTCTGTCTCTCTGCTTGTTTTTGTGTTTCTGTCTATCTGATACGACTTTGTGAGTGTGTGTGTGTGTGTGGGGGGGGGGGGGTATGTGTACTGCGTCTCTCTTTTTCCTTACCTTTCTGAAACGTTAACAATTTCATGATAGTCTGGAAAGTCTTATCAAGGATGTAATTAATAGTTAAGGCAATAATACTTCAACTACAATTAAGGTGTAGAATCAACAGCTAAATAACAAGCAGAAGGAGGTAGAAATCATCTAATTGATTTTGATGACGACAGAATAAGACACGACAAGACATTACAAAGTGACCGAAATGTACTAATGATGTCAGATAATAATAGTAACAAACGGCAAACTGTTTGTGGAAATCTTTAAATATGATCTCTCCAATGACAAGAGTAAAGAATTATAACTTAAAAGGTCACTTTTATAAGGAAAATATAGTCTCCAGTTACTAATACAATATCAGGTTCCATAAAAGCATGACCGGGCGTTTCAAATGTGTCCTGAAAAATTCAAAAATATAATTATCTTTGGATGAATTATCATTGACTGAAACTTGATACATCAAATGTACGGTAGCCTAAAAGTAATGAGATGTTCAATAACATTGTTAAATATTGCATTGCCACAAAAGGCCTATATAATAACATTGGTACATACTAAAGTTATATATACTTACAAAACATGTGCATGCAGGTACACAGACAAAATACACGCGCGCGCGCACGCGCACACATGCGCACAAACACACTCGCGCGCGCACACGTACGTACGCATGCACACACATTCCATATTGAGTCGCGGTGTACATCGTTTCAAGCGTATGAGGATTAGCTGTTAGGCTCGAGTAAATCATAGTATTTACTCAGGTTTGAGACGATATTTCGTTCTAGTCCAGTAATAATCTGTTGTGCAGTATTGTTACTTTGTTTTTATTTTAGTTAATCACTCCACTGCAGAGGGCCTATAAAAGGCCTAACTTTTCAGTTAGGTTAGCGAAGAACTTGCGACGCCAGACTAGTCGGTCGTGTATCGAAACGGTTTATAGAGGTAGGATTTATTTAGTTATTCGAACCCAGAATAAAGCTGAGGTCGGCATCTGAGGTGTCGAAATGTTTTATATACAGGTTTCTTTTGGACCACAGAAAATTACTGTTGAATGTAAACTGTGGTGTCAAAGTAGTTATCATTTGTATGTAGTAATTCGCCATTGAACCACACGCACGTGTTGTTTGTTGCGAGGTGTGGTGTCAAATGGTATGTTTTACGTGCTTTGGCTTTTGTACGTAGCCTGCATGTAGTCGCTTTCATGTTGGCGTCACATATTTGTTGCGTACGAAAAGCGAATTAAGTGGGCCCCACAGGCTGATAAGTAGACCAGACACATGCTTAAGTATACGCATATATGTATCGATATGTGGAGGTATGGAACATGTTATATTTAGATTGATGTATTTATAGTTGTATTTATGTTTATGAAAGTAGGTCTCAAAGGATGTTTAGATATGTTAATGCTCTGTGCCTGTTGCCTCTTTATATGTATCCCAAAATGCACATTGCCCGTGCCAGACATCATATCTATTTCGATCCAGATTCCTTATTACACCAATGTTAGAAAGTTATGTCGTTATTACAACATGTGTGAGTCTATTAGCTTTGTTATGTATAATGTAGAATCTATATTGTTGTCCTCTTATGTGGTCTGCCGAAACGACCTATTAATTCATACAATATGCTTGATGGATTTATACTCCTGGAATCGTTTGTTACTCCGGCAGGCATCTCCATGGGTATTAAGTTGCGGACAGAGCTTTTCCCATATTATGAGTAATTAGGTTACACTGATATAGGAAAATTGCTGAATGTATAGCAATTATGATCCTGATGTGTCATTCGCAGTATCGGAGATCTGCCTGAAATCCACTGTTCTCGAGCAGGGGTCAAATAGATCAAGTGGATAGGCACTTTAATTTAGATCCCACCACACGTAACTGGATATACTTAGGGACACTAAATTAGGCGTGAATGAACGTTCACTTAGTGATGAACAGAAACGTAATAGGATTAGCTGTTAGGTTCGAGTAAATAATAGTATTTACTCAGGTTTGAGACGATATTTCGTTCTAGTCCAGTAATAATCCATTATGCAGTATTGCTACTTTGTTTTTATTTTAACTAAATCACTTCACCGATTCCTTACGGAGTAAGTGTATAACACGCAGAGGGCATATACAAGGCTTGAATTTTCACTTAGGTTAGAGAAGAACTTCGACGCCAGACCAGTCGGACGTGTATTGATACATGGTACATATAGGTAGGATTTATTCAGTTATTCGAACCCAGAATAAAGCTGAGGTCAGCATCTGAGGTGTCGAAATGCTTTATATACAGGTTTCTTTTGGACCACAGAAAATTACTGTTGAATGTAAACTGTGGTGTCAAAATAGTTTATGATATGTATGTAGCAAGTCACCATTGAACCACACACACTTGTTGTTTGTTGCGAGCTGTGGTATCAAATGGTATGTTTTTTACGTGCTTCCGCTTTTTGTACGTAGCCTGCATGTAGCCGCTTTCCTGTGGGCGTGACATATTTGTCGCGTACGAAAAGCGAATTAGCTGGTTCCCACAGGCTGATGAGTAGACCAGACACATGCCTAGGATTTTCCGACACATCTATCAATATGTGGAGGTATGGAACATTTTATTTTTAGATTAATGTATGTATAGTTGTATTTAGATTTATGGAGGTAGGTTTCAAAGGATGTTGCTGACCTTGGATCATTTTGGTAGAATTAGATTAAAACAATTCAACTTCTTAATGTAAATAAAACCGGTTAGCATATTTATTTTTGACATGCGTACGCCATGTGATATCAGTAGAAACTTGATCAAAGAACAATAAATCTAATCTTGTTCTAAAAGTGGACGACCTATGAAATTATTCATATTCAACCGATCTTTGGGGACTACACAATGACGTCATTAGGATTCTCCTTTACACAGTTCTACACCAAACCTCTTTGCAAATTAATGTCATTAAGTGGCTATTTTGTTCATAATACTTATTCTAATTTTAGTGTATAACCGTGATAGATACCAGACATAACCGTTCTATCTACACAATACATCCTTATGTTCATTTATATTGTCATATGAGTCATCTGTTGTTGTGATTAGCAAATGAGCTAGTTTATAAATTGGAGTAGAAAGTTTAAACAAAATAAACACCTGTAAATGTCGTTCATATTTCAAATAATGCGGAAATCAGAACTAAGTGTTAACCTTTAAGATCATGAAACCTGTAAAGATCAGGAACCAAGATTGTGGAAACCCAGGTTGGCTATTCCGGAGATAAACAGAGTATACGTAAGATTTGTTTATGGTTTTGACTCGAATAATGTCACATGATATCTGCCATCGAACGACGCAACATTTCGCTTATTTTCTGAATTGCGCAAAATAAATAATGCACTTCTAATTGAAAATCATTTACAAAACAGTTCGGTATTAACCAATATGTTGAATATCTTGTATTAAACAATATAATTGACAATCGTTTCGTGCTTAGCAGTTGGAGAAGAGACACTGGAAAAAGAAACCTCAATTATGAATATATATTACTCTAACAACTGCAGTCGTATTGTTTCGGTTGAAAATTTTTAATTTTTTTAGCAACCCATGTCAAAGAAAACATTACGTTACATATTTCTATTAAACAGTCTTTTAAAATATTACTGTGAATTCCTTTTTAGTCTCGGTGTTTGCCACACATAGAACATATAACTGATGAATAACTCGCTAGGGAAATATCTCACAATAGTCTAAGTCGCGAATATCTATGTAAGTGGTTAAATGCATAATTATTAAAATGTCATGGATTTCTTGAACCTATAATTTCAAAATCCCAGTAAATGACATTTAAATTAAAAATAAGAAAATAGTTATATTTTCAAATCAATTTCAATAGATATCATTTTGTAACCTTATACGGACAGGAACTTATACCCTTCATATAATGATTTAGTCACGATACCTCACGGCATTATATAAAACAACCCCTTTAAAAATACTTCACTGCTCATTATTAGAGAATAGTCGATTACAATAAATATAGCTGCAGAAAATGTGTTGCAGAATTAAAAAAAGGTGTTCTTCTTCGTAAATGTAAAGATGATAATGCCAAACGTCACAAATGTAGTAATCTACCACTAATAATATACAAAATAAATGGAACACTCTATTTTATTACTTTAATAAGTGCGCATTAAATACTCTTTTGCATTGACACCTATGGTATATAAATGGCTAATAATTAAATTGCTTTTGTACTGACCATAAATGTCACATAATAGGACTCTATTAATTATGGTTTACACCTATTCATATACGTTATAGAGACTGCACCAATATTGATACATGACCGCTTCCGTTATCAATGAATGATGTATTCGAAAATATTTACTTGTCACGTTTTGTAGGAAAATTAGATACGATATCATGTTTTACAAATGCTGCCATTTTCGCACGATTGTTTGTCGTTGGCTGGAGCCAGGAAAAAAAGACTACTAATGAGTAATCGTTTAACAATCACGATATGTTCGTCTAATATTGGTTTTAATCATTAGGTTTTAGTGATATTGAAGGTAAGCCTTCCGAAATGAATTATTAATAAATTAGTTTGTATTTCCTTTTCTGATCATAACTGTCTTACTGTGCAATAGTATAATAATAATAATAATAATAATAATAATAATAATAATAATAATAATAATAATAACAATAATAATAACAATAATGATGATGATGATGATGATAATAATAATAATAAACCATATTTAATAAAGCGCCTTTACTAGCAGGAGCCATACAAAGGCGCTGTACAAATTATATGTAATATAATAATACCCCAAATAATATGTCTATAAAAAACCTATAAGAGATTTTAGAAAATACTATTATTTATCTGTGAAAGCAACCTTGAACAGGTGTGTTTTTAGAACGGATTAAAAAATTTCAAGAGACTATGCATTTCTAGTATCTGCCGGTAATCTATTCTACAAAGTGGGAAGGGGGTGCAACACTAAATGAATATGACTTGAGCCGAGACACAGGCACCTCCAATAGTATCTGACTGGATGACCTCAGTTTTCGGGATGACTTTCTCCTGGAAACCAGTTCACATATGTAACTAGGTACCATATTATTAATAGATGTATTACTTATTATTAAAATCTTGAAATGGGTGCGCTGTCTAACAGGTAGCCAAAAGTAGTTTGTGAAGAATTGGGGGTGATATGATCATATATTCGAGTATTTGTCACTATGCGAGCTACTCTATTCTGAATTCTCTGAAGGCGATTGATGTTATAATAAGGTGTGCCATATGACAGGGAGTTACAATAGTCTATACGAGATGTAACAAAGCCATGGACTAGAGTTACACTCTTGTAACTGTTGTGGCAAGAATGCTTTTAAAATGTGGATGTTCTTAAGGCGGTAGTAGGCAGTTCGGCATACTGATGTGGCATGTTCGTACATGTTAATAAAAATAACACCTATATGTTTTACAGACTCATTAGGGCAATCGAAGATGGACCCATCTATAATATTTTTGTATTGGGGGATTTAACACAATGTGGTGATGACAAATATATAATAATTGTTTTATTATCATTTAGTTTTAAAAGATTGTGAGTCACCCATACCCGAATATCGGGAATACAATGTTCTACATTCTTCAAGGAACAGGAGAAATTTAACTAATTGTCAGGATCCAGTGATATATACGGCTGTGTGTCATCAGCATACAAGTGATATTTAACCCCATATCGCTGCGCAATGATTCCAAGAGGACGGGTATATATTGTGAAAACCAGAGGACCAAGAACTGAACTTTGTGGTACACGAGATAACAAAAACAGAACATCAGATAAAATACAATGAACAGACACTATCTGGAAGCGTTGTTTCAGATAGGATCGAAACCATTCAAATACTTTACCTGACCATACATGTCTTTTAACCCAATGAAAATTACATTATGGCCAACTGTATCAAATGCAGGTTCAGAAGAACATCTAATACTCTCTTACTTTGATCAATTGACATCATAATATCATCTTTCACCCGTATCAAGGCTGTTTCAGTGCTGTGATCACTTTTATATGCAGATTGTAGAGACTCATTAAGGTTATTATTAATTAAATATTTGTTTAGAGGGAAAGCAACTACAACTTTAGATAAAACTGTAATATTTGAAACAGGTCAGTAATTCATGTAGCTTTCATGGATATTGGGAAACCCCCCAGATATAATGATGTTTTAACTATATTTGTAATTGAGCTTATCAAAACATCCAGATAGGGTCAACTGCACGGTAAATATTAGATGACCATTTCAGCAATTATTTGATATCAATCGACCAAATATTTAGTTTATTTGATCATATTTGGAAGGACAATCTGACTTTTATGTAAGAATTTATTCACAACATTATAAATAGTCCTTTGATTTCACTTTGATGCTTTGATCTTTTTTAAATAATATTCTGATTTAGCGGAGGAAATGGTATTTTTAACTGGAATTTTATTGACCTTGAACATTTCATGATGAACACACAACACGGTCATAGTCAACAGCTTCTCACAATACATTCTGTGTCTCTTGGCAATTTGTATGTTCTGATTGTTTCATGTAAGTATTGGTTCTCTTGGCATTTCCTATATATTTACAAGTTGTGTGATAGTCGAACACATTGTATATATTACACTAGATAATTCTGCGTAGAGCGTATGTCCACGAATTGGCATCGTTTGTGCAAAAAGGAAAGAAAATGATAAATTCATATGCCAAAAAATTATAACCACACAATAGAATATGACACGGATGTTTCTAAAAAGTGATTCCTCTTAATCAGTTGCTTTCCAAATAATATCATTTTAGCCGAAGTTAAAGCAATATTATCAGTGTTCTTGTCTTATAACTGTATTTGTCTGATATAAGCCACACGTGTTATTGACTGAACAATTCACCCTCTCGTTCACTATTAATTTAGTTGATATTTCGGACAGAAATATTTTAATATACTAACCATAGGCCATATGTCTAATCAAAGAATGATAGTTACAGGCATACATCTACAGTATTTTTTTTCAATTGTAGGATCTGTATATCTTAGGTAGAGTCCCCTTGCTGGAACTTATACGGCCTTGTTTAGGTATATGTATGTGTGAGATAGTGAAAGTGCCAGTGAGGCAGAGAATGCGTGAAATATTGCTCATATTAGATGTTTATGCAGTATTACTGAAACCAATATACATTCTATATATACTACAATTCAACAAGAATGTTCCATATGTGTTAACAAACTGTTTTCCATAAATATAATACATTAATGATAAATTGTAAAAATTGCCCCAGATTGGCGCCTCCTTTTCCAATAAAATCATCATTTATCATCTTACCAAATGCCACCATACAATGCTGGACAACCAACATTCAAAAGGTAGTTATTAGCATATAAATATCAGAGATTAGAAAATCAATACGGAAATGAGAAATCGTTATTAGTTGAGAAATAAGTTGTTTCAACAGCCCCCCTCATAGAATAGTAACCAGAACACAAAGAACGAAACGTCCTTTACCGTTCAAAAGGGTCTTGCACTCGATTCCTCTGATGTCGTAAAAAGCGATAATAACTCAACGTTGTATTAGACGTGATTCGACGTATTAATCAATAGAAACACGAATATATTATTTTCTAAAAAGAAAGTTTAACTTAAAAACTCCACTGGTGCGGCATGTTTAGTTTCAACGTGAATATAAATCTTCAAAAGGGGAAAAGAATACGTTAATTAAGAAAAAAAAGGTAACTCAAAGGAAGCTCACATTATTTGTAAACTCTTTATGGTATTTATTTTTATGCATCCATTCTTTTTATATTCTCTTAATGAGTGGATAAAATCAGTAAATCATAAAACCACGAGTCTAACAAAGTGTAATATAATTATAATAATAAATACACTTGATTGTCACTGACTTCATCAATACTATCTGTCCGTTAATTGTAGTCTAAGTACATGAGATAAATGTTGATAATCAAAAACTCGATCATGCTTAATGAAATATATTAGCTGATTATTAAATATTGGTATAATTATGATTACAATGATTTTCAAGTAGGGGTACTACATTTGATGCAGATGAACTTGAAATATAAATGATTGATAAGGAAGGGGACGTCAACCAGACTGTTATCTAATTTATTTTTAAATGTTTGGGTGATGTATGAGAATATATATGTATATTGTTATGTTAATTAGTTGACCCGTTCTGTATATGATGAACAAACATCAGCTCACATGTAGCAGAAGAAATTTTAAAAAATGTCGTAAATCGTTTTTCTTTTTGTTTTGTTTGTGGATCAAAATCCATGAACATCACCTTAAAATGATCTAATTCACAACTGATTCTGATCTATACACGAATATACTTCTAGTCATCAAATAATGTACACAAAATAATTATAATATCAAGTTATTAAGTATGAAAAAATGAACAAGGCCAGAAGATAACACTTCTCTCCTGTCAGATGACGATTATGAATGGAGCTATTTTCTTTACTTCTTAAACATGGAAATGACTAAATAATAATAATAATAATAATAATAATAAATAATAATAATAATAATAATAATATATAATTAATAATGCGCCCTTACTAGCATGAGCAATTCAAATGCGCTGTATAAATAATATGTAATATAATAATACCCGAAATAATAAAGGCCTAAAGTGTATAGGACCAATACAATTGTTGACATTTTTCATCAGTAATAAAGACATAAATATTAATGTCAAAGTTTTGCAGACTGTTAGCAGAAAGTGGCTGTCAGAAAAAGAAGTTTTATTTAATAGCAAAAAAAATAGATGAGTTATCATCATGCAATAAAAAAACATAAATCATCAATCAATCATCAATCATCCAACATCCACACAACCGAGCAAACAACGACGCTAATACGCAATTCTCTTCTCGTGTCACAATTTTTCCCACTGTGGATGAACACGCGGTCTCATATCATAGATCCCCTTGATTGGCTGTTAGGTGGTTGAAGAACCACATGAGATAGTTCGAAGCTGATCACTTCTACTCAGATTCAAAGAAGGAAAACAACGAAAACAACTTCCGGGGTATATCTTCCTGTCATCGATGCTATGCTGTCAGTTGTTGCAGCCATAGAGTATTGTCTTGATGGGTGCACACTGGACAATTGTCTACACTAATAGATTTTGGCATTCATTTTTTTCGTTTACGTTCGAGCTCATTTTGGTGTAATTTATTTACGCTATATCTCTTGTACCCACGTGATCTCATTTAGTATGATCTCAAAGTAGAACTTGACATTGTTATCAACGGTCTGATTTAATCTATTTTGTTTTAGGAAAATCATTTTGTTTTTATTGCTATGACATAAAGTCTAAACAATAGAAATCATTCGGCTTTATCTTTGTTTTGGGTTCTGTTTAAAAACAAATTGTTCCTTTTATTCATTTTAGTGATACTCGTATGATTCTCCAAATAGAACTATAACGATAATTTCGTGAAGTTCATATTTTTGTTATCGAAATTGTAAAAGGAAAGCCTTCGTTCGTCGGGATATCGTAACCATTAAGAGTTTTGGGAAATCATTGACTTATTAATATCAGATGATGTGCTTAGATGATCAGAAATATGATTACGTTTTGGCCATTTATATTAATATGGTAGACTAAGTGGACCAAACAATCACATAAAGAAGTTAAATGAAAAGAAAGTCTGAGATAAGCCAACCGGAATTTGAACTAATATCCTAGATGGCTGTCAACAACATTACACATGTCTCAGCAAGAAAAGTCGCCACTCTGGATTCAGTCCCCTGAAGAAACGTCCAGAGTTTGAATTCACGGATCGAGATTCTCTGTGCCTGTGCCTTATTATACACAGCTAAAACACACACACACACACACACACACACACACACACACACACACACACACACACACACACACACACACACACACACACACACACACACACACACACACACACACACACACACACACACACACACACACACTATCTATCTCTGTGTGTTTGTCTGTCTGTCTGTCTGTTTGCCTGCCTGATTGACTCTGTGTCTGTTTCTTTGTCTGTCTATCCAACTGTATGTATCTTAGTATTTATCCATCTCCTTTCCTTTTTCTGTTTACACGAAATAAAGAAAATTACTATTTCCTAGTTCCTTTTATATAAAAGAGATTCATGTAGATACATCGTTGCTACATAAACTCATTCGTTGAAACGTTTGCAATTATATGTCACGTTGTCAGCAAAGTCTTATCAAAGATGTATTTAATACATAAAACTATGATACAAATTACAAGCAGAAGAAGTAAACACGTTGAAGCCACCTACTTAATTTAAGTAACGACAGATTAATACACGATAAGAAATCATGAAGTGATATAAATGTACTAATATTGCCAAATGGAAAAAAGTATCAAACGACAAACTGTTTGTGGGAATCTTTCAATATTATCTCTCCAATGACAAGAGTAAAAGAATTATATTGTAAAGATCAGTTTGATAAGTAAATCTCAGTCCACAGTTATGGTTATCTACTATCGTATCTACCAATATCCGTTGTGGTATATATCTGGATTTTATCTACAATATTTTAAAGTAACAATATGTGAATGGTTGTGTGTGTGTCTGTGTCTGTTAGCATTAGAAGAACAGGTATCCTCACAAATAAAGACCAGTTTACCACGTTAACACTTACATGTGGTGTTACCAAAATACTGGAACCAAATTGATCCAGAACTTTGGTTTCATATATATATATATATATATATATATATATATATATATATATATTACTTGTAGTTCGGGGAAATCTGATGTAATACCCCATTACAACTCGCACTAGACTAGCGTGGAAGGGTAGGCCCCCAAAACTAGCATAACTGCACAACCAAGGCAAAACTCTCCAGTCCCAGAAGCTCCTCGACACCAGTCCAAGATGGCGGCCTGATACGGCAATGAGTAGGGGGTGCTAGGAATCTGTGTACAATGTGAGATAAGAGTGCATAAGAGTCTAGCGGGGAATATATTAGAAATCAAGTGCGTGAACGAGCGCCTAGCACAACTGACATTGAAAATAAACAAGAGATACAAAGTGAAATTTATCCAAGTATATGCTCCAACATCATCATACGATGACGACGAGGTGGACAATATCTATGAATGTATTTCAGATCTGTTGAACAACAGCAACACCCAATTTACAGAGGGGGAGACGAAGAAGCAACTGGTGAATTTGGACTTGGTCATAGGAACGACAGATGTGACCGCCTTATTGAATTCGCCAACAGTAACAAACTCAAATTTATCAATACCTTCTTCAAGAAAGGCGTGTCAAGAAAATGGACCAGATAGGATGACTAAGAATGAAATAGATTTTATACTGACTGACATGCCTAATATTTTCCAAGATGTGAAAGTAATCAACAAAGTGAACGTTGGCAGTGATCACAGAATGCTGCTAGGCAAGATAAACCATCGACCATATCATACTATAAACCAGCTAAAGGATAATTGCCTGGAACACAACATACCACTCAGCAAGGCATTTATGCATTACGAGAAAGCTTTTGATTCTGTGTAAAATCATTCGGTTCTAGAAGAACTGTAGGAACAAGGAATCAACAGCAACTACTTCATATTAATAAGAGACATCTACCCAGATAACTCCACAAGAGTTTGTCTGCGCAAAGATAACAACAAAATAATGATAAAGAAGGGGGCCCGACAAGGAGACACTATGTCACTAAAGTGATTCATAGCCTGCTTGGGGAAAATCTTTAGGATTATAGACTGGATACAAAAGGGTATCAATATTAATGGAGAGCAACTCAACCATCTACGATTTGCAGATGATAATATAACAATAGCTCACGCTGTAAAGGACAATGAAGTAATGCGTCAAGAGCTGGACAAAGTAAGCAGGAAATATGGACTGAAAATGTACATGAGAAAAATAAAGATCATGGCAGGAAACACAAGAACATCCAAAGCGGTATATGTAAATGCAATCCAACTTGATCAAGTAGAAGAGTATGTTTAACTAGGCCAACGATTTACATTAACAGAGAAAACCTGCACAACGAAATAAGAAGAAAGATCAAAGCCGGATGGCAGACATTTGGAAGACACAGTACAACCATGAAGGGTACACTACCAACATGCTTAAAAAGAAAGGTCTTCAACCCGTGTATTCTTCAAGCAATGGCATATGGAGCACAAACCTGGACATTAACAACAAAACTGGGAAAAAAATTGTCTGCAGCAAAACACAACGTGGAATGAAAATATTGCTCAACATCATTTATGAAGACCGAAAAACTAACAATTGGGTGACGGACCAAACTAAAGTTATGGACATTATGGAAATAATTAAAAACAGAAAATGGACATGGGCAGGTCACATCAACCGCAGAATGGATAATAGATGGAGTGCAGCACTGATAGTTTGGACACATATGGGTGGCAAAAGAAATCGAGGGAGGCAACGAAAAAAGTGGAGAGATGAAATACAACAGTACTGGGGCAATGTGAACTGGTATATGAGAGCAAGAAACGGAGACCTTTACAGGCAACATGCTAGGGCTTTCGTCCTGCAGTGGACTGATCATGACTGAAGATGACTGAATGATGAATTATCACCAACTCCAGTATTTACGCTAAGAATCCATTTTTTTGTTTCTGTATGCTTTTGTTTTTATCTTAACTTATTTCTTTCGATAGTTATAATGAACTGTGCTAAGGATCAGTTGCTTGCCTCAGGACTCCAAGGCTGTAATACCGTTTATTTAGTGATGCGCGCACGTAGCACAAAGCATCCAAAGCAGATGGGGTCTGATGCAAGTAATTTGGTCACTGTTCCAATAACACCATATAATGGCACAGCTGTACAAAATGTAAGTATTGGTCTTATAAATTGTCAGTCGATCTGTAATAAATCTGATGAATTACCTGATGATTTTAAGGATATGAATCTTGATGCTCTTGTCATTACAGAGATTTGGTTGAATAATAATGTTTCAGACTAGACAATTGTTTGTGAGGTGACTGAAGCTAGATATTCATTCCATCATGCAGCTCGGATTCACAAGAAAGGTGGGGGAGTCGGCATTCTTTTCCGTGATTCTTTGAAGTGTGAAATCCATTTACGCTTTCAGGCTAAGTCTTTTGAAAATTACCAACTGACTTTTGTATCTGGGGGGTTAAGTGTTCATGTAACTAGTATCTACCGATTGGACCACACTAAGAAAAATGGCCTGAAAGCTGCAGATTTCTTCAAGAAGGTTTAAGAATTTGTCGACTCTCTTGCTACTAACAGTAGATGCATGCAGATAATCCCCATCGAAAATATCGCCGTGATAAGACTATCCCCGATTAAGCATAACAATCTTTTCACTGCGATATTTTCGATGGGGATTTTAGGTATATCTCCGCAAAGTTTTATGTGTTTCTTGGTGAGTAGAGAGTTATAATTAGTTTAAATTTACAAGATTTCTCGGCTTGAAGACCGATTTACTGTAGAAATAACTGAAATAATAACAAAGTGGAACTGACCAGTCACCATCTTGGATTAGGCTCACAGTTACATGTCTACTGTTGGATATCATTGTGAAACTGAATTCAATGTAAAATCAATGTAAAAATAAAACATAAAACCAGAATAATCTAAAATATGTGTCGTGGGCATTTGTAAATGGTTGGGTACCGAATCTGGCAAAACTTTCAGAAATTAGAACTTTGTGTAATTTGTTTCGACCTATCCTATATTTTTTGTCCCGACCGACCCTAATTTTTGGAAGGAAAATTTTCGGTAAAATGAGTATTAAAAAAATAATGGCCTAAGCCAGTAATGATGCGTACAGGTTCACATTATTTTTCTTGTTTCATTGCAGCCTGTATATCCTTAATGTATGATGGAACCAATTACTTTCTAGGGATGTTTGTGGTCCTTTTTATATGTTCCACCTGTTGATTAATCTAGTCGAGCCAATGGTATAAAAGATACCTCATATCAGAAAGAAAGGTAGCCATATCAATCGACCTGATTTTCCTGAAAGAAATAACTTTAGCTGAACCAAATTGTTCTGTAAAGATACATCACTCTTAATAAGGAAATAATCAGACAGCTCAGAATGCACAGACACACAAGATTTGATAAGTAACCATGAATGTGTAGTCATTATTGTCCATGGAGATTGGCCGATCAGTCATTTGTTTTGTGTCTCTATCTCTCCAGCAATCCCAATATTATCTATTTGACTTCAACCACATTATATTAAATCCCTACAAAAACCAGCATCACATATCGGTAAATTATCCATTACCCCTAATGAGTCAGTAAAAAACATCTAGGGGTTATTTTTGACAAATGTATTAATATAAATGAAGATGTCATATCAATATCTAGTGCTATTTATTACAATCTTAAGAACAACCATTATTAAAAGCATTCCTGACACAAGAAGCGTTTGTTATAATGATGTTTGTCTTTGTTATATATCTATCATGTAAGGTTTTGACCTCATTAATAAGTTAGTCCAAGAGCTAGAAAAGATGTTGTTACCATAAGAGGGGATCAGACTAAACATATCTTATTTTAATATTATACCTTAGGAATTATTACTTTGTTTGTATTGCCAATGTTTGTGCTTGTAGTATAATTGAATATATAACAGCTTGTGTTTTATTTCATATACAACTAACATTCACCTCCAATGATGGCTGATACCGGGTATGATGTCTTTATTATACAAGCTTGAGCAATTCAGCACTACATTGTAAGATGAAAAATCCGAGATACAGCCATTTGGGCCAAGCTTGCTGCCATTATATCACGCACATTGGTTGCTGCTGAGGCCCACTACCACAAATCATATTGTCGTAACTATAATAGAGGAGAGACGTAGATGTCCACCGAAGACGATATTATATATCAGACTGCTGAACAGGTTGCATATCATATGCTGTATGACTACATCAGAAACATCCTCTATACTGAGTTACAAGCTAAGAAATTGACAAACAATGGTGACATATCATTTGGTAGATTTCATGAGAGCGATGAGTTACACCAATGATAAAATGAAGCAACAAACAAAGAAGTTCATACGAAGTAAGCTGGAAAGCACATATAACGATTCTCTTCATTTTGTATCGGCGAAGAATGGTAGAGTTCTTGTCTTCTCGGACAACCTATCTATGACCAACTTTGTGGTTGAAAACATGAAGCTCAAAGGCAAATTACAATCTATGAAAGAAGCAGAAAGCAGACATAAGCAAACCGTGAAAGCATCAGCCTGTCACGATGCTCGCAAGATAAAAAATGCCCAAAACGTTGATGAAGTTGTATGAGTTTGATCAAACATTATATTCAAAAGCATGGATCCATGAAGAAAGGTACAAGCAGGTTGTACCCTGGATGGGTGCATTCCATACCCTACGCAAATTGATCTCCATAATCGGAAAGATAATCTTGATGTACCATTCATTCTTGAGTACATTCGATATGAGCTAGATGATGAAGGAGAGCTGGAGATTAATTGAATGACTGGAACACTGGTCCCAGATGCCATTCTCGACTTCTATCCTTTAACTGCAAGCGATGCTGTTTTCTGCCATCCCGTCAGTGTGTGACAAATGGACTGAAATGTACCGAATCTTGTTCCTTACAGGCATGCTGCAACGTGGAGGAGGATGACAAGGAACACGAACTACAGATGTATATTGATAACAGTGACAGTGATGATTATGCAAGTATTATGTTAATGTTATATTTATATCATAGTGACAACATTCTGACAATATATCAGTACTCTAGAATGTAATTTACGGTACATTTTGATTGTGGTGATTTTTCATTCTATATTATTGGTGAAATAATATCTTTACACGAATAGCCAAACAACCGAACATGTAATAATGTTCGGTTAAATCGGTCAGTCTAAATAATTTACATATCTGACATACTTATTAGTTTAATGCAGTCTGTTATGCATAAATTAGAATTATTAACAGATTAAGGACACACTATGTGAAAGCTAAATAGCATTGTATGAATATGTTCTGATCTGAATGAAAATTTCTGCATTCACTGTTTTTATCTCAAAAGATCATTATATAAACCAATGTGTGAATAATCGGTTACTATAACACAATATATAGGTTTTTAGGTATAATTCAAGCTTTATGTATGATGTAATGAACACGATATGTTTCACAAATAGCATTATGAGTTTTCTGGCGTGGCATACAAAATTAGTTTTTTTGGTCTGCATGTCATTGGCCAATTTTAAATAAAGCAAGTTTTCTACTTATACTATGCTATCCCTCATAAATCTCCAATATGATGCTTTGAGTCAGAGATACATATAACTACCATAAAAATTATAATAAAGTCTGGTGTCTTCTGATGGTACCAACTGGTGGTTTGCTCTGTTCAGCTCATGGACTAAATGACAAATACTCTAAAATATGATCATATAATACCAATACATCAAAACATACATTGGGTTTTTAAGTGATATCTGCATATACTTGATTACCAGAATATCGGAATACCTATGTTAACTCGTGTCCATTAGAAAGTCATCCTGATAACACAAGTTATGCAAAGTACATGGAAAGATTGTTGATTTTGCTTAGCAGCTCCCACTTTAAGGAACAAATTGCCGGTGAAGATTAAAGGAGTTTTGTCACTTGAAGAATTTAAACCTATTATATTTCTACTGACAACTCAATATGGAGTCATAAGACATTTATAAGGATGCTGTAAATAGTTTGATTAAGTCTTGTGTCAGCTGGCATTAACCAATGTTAAACTGACAGGGCTTTTCTATTCTAAAAAAAGAACGTTGTCCTCGGATCTCTCATTCGTCAAGTCTCATTTACCTTAGTCAACTGAGGATATATTAACTTTATTTCAGTGTCGGAACAGGTTAATGGTGCAATTTCGTGACTTGTTCGCAGACCCACATGTTTGAAAAGATTATATACAAAATGTAAATGAATGGCCCAACTCGCAAGTAATTCCGTAGTACCATGTATCAAAACACTATATGTCATGAAAATATAATTGAATGACTGACTTTTATATCAATTTCAGTTGATTTCTTTAGCTGTTGAGCTTGAGGGGCGTCTGCCGATGAAAACATATTTAACAAACGCATGTATAAATCGGAATAGAACATACAAAGTGGAAGCTTGCAGTAAATTAAGCAGTACTTTAATATATTTATATGTACCCGCTACTCTGTGTCTATCTCCTCAGTCATAATATCTCACGCTATTGAAAGACACACTCCATTTTAAAATGATTTCCTTGACATTTATATATAACAAATTACACAAATTAGCACTTTTCATTCCTGTATCATTTTCATAATTACGCATTAAATAATTGTCCTGCTAACATTTCCATATGTGAGATATTAAAGATTGAATTACACGATGGTAGATGCCACTTTGCAAATAATTAAGTTAAAATGTGGAGCAACATTATTGTGTTATCAACTGCGTCAACATACATGTAGTTTGAATGTCTAACACGTTCTATGCATTACATTAGAGGCTGGTTTAGTTGTACTACGTGTTTGTGCTAAAAGTAATGAGTTTGATACATTTGTATGTCAAAAATTAAAAACCACATCGTTAAATGTGACGGATGTCTCTCGGAAAGCGTTTCTCTCGTGATCTTTATTTCTTTATTCAACAAGGGCTCCCGACTGTGAACTAATTAGAGCACTCCAGCAAACGTCATTATGGCAGGGTTCGAACTTTATATATACGTGTGTTTGTGAATTGTTTTTCCAGGGAATTTAAACTCAGTTTTAAGTTGCAGGTTTGACCAAAACCATGAATGAAATCCACAAACATAATACAAATACGGTGTATCTATCGGTCTGGTAAATATTGAGTGGGAAAGTCTTAGATTATTAGTAAAATGTAGCCTTCACAACATTTTAATTAAATAATCAGTAGTGATAGTTTTTTTATTATTCGATATTTATTTTTATCGTGAACTTAGACGAGCTAATATGTAAGAAAAATCTAGAACACCATCATAAAATTTTCTTCTAGTTTTAATCTGGACAAATATATTAAACATTATGTTGAAATTAATTAAATTTAATTCTATGAGCTTTGTTAAATATATTATCACAGCACTTCATAGCCCAATATATCGTTATACAATTTAAACAAAATCATTATTCAACTAAGTGAATCCATTTTGTAACTCATTGTAATGAGTAAGTTAATACCTTCCAGTCTCCATAAAAAGTACATTGAATAATCCTAAAATGAAAGTAATTACGCACGAAGCCATTAAGAAGACGAGAAGATGACACCTTTATCCTGTCAGGTAGCGAACATTAAAGGTCCTTTTTTTGCTTCTTATACACGAAAATGTTAAAACAACCTCAGTGTATAAGAGTAGAGAACATTGAAAACAGAAGACTATTGTTAGAAAAGAAGATTTATGTAATGACAAAAACACGGATTTGCACTACACAATAAATGTTGTGTTGTATGCACAATTAAAAAATATCTGTTATTGATATAACTTGCATTTTAGCTTTTTTAGGGAGATCACTGTTTTGACATCTTAATTCTGCTCTGTAGTATAATGTCTGGCGCCGAGGAATCAATGTGCATTGTTCATATAATGAATTTGTCAACTGGTTATCCAATTCCATAATATGTCAACTGTTCTTACTTAGGTCTCATTTTGAGATAGTGAGATTTTCGACATCCCCGCTATTCAGTAATTACAATGTCATCATTTACACCCAAGATAAGACCCTTTTCAATGACTATCATGACAATTTCAGATCTATTGATTTCTAGCGGTCTTTGTGTCAATGGGTTATATGATAGACTGATCAGTAACGAATGATAGAGCCGTGTATATCATGTAAACAAAGATAATATTAGAGTCAAGACATATTAACAAGACATAGGAACTATTAAAGTCGTAGGTCGGAGTCGGGTACAGAATTACGAATACCTTTTTTAGTAAAACGTTTAATAAAAATAAATAAAGTAATAATAAAGATAAGAATAACAATAGTCAAGAGGAAGAGTATATTATTATATCGTTCAGGTGAAATGGTATGTTTGTTCATCCTTTAAAAAAATCAATACCAATAAAGAGGATGGCCAGAGCTCTAGGATGACCCAAATGACCGTATAACCATCGATTATGACAGCTGACTACCATTTTCTAGGTTTAGATGGAAAGAATTGATGTACAGGCACGATTCTACAAAGATTATGTCCTGCAACTGAACTAGCAAAATCAGGATCACGAACATATTACACAAGTATCACAACATTCTGGAATACCATTACGGGCCACAGAATTGTCATAAAATATTCTATGATGAGAATCAATCGATATTTTACAAAGTAACAAATTCACTATATCGTAAACAATTAGCAACCTTGACATTATACACAAATGTCTGTAGAATAACAAAGAACAATTCAACATATAATTGTAAACATAGTTTTGTAAACATATTGCTAAACATAAAATATTTACTATGATTATAGTGTCTGCCCAATTTAAATACATATATAAGAAATATATATCTGCTGCTATCCAAACATTCCAACTTTCTAGCATCTATTCGAGCCAATAGGCTTGGCGTACATCATACTGATTCTATCTCTTATTACAATGACGTCATGGGCACTTTTACTATCTTTTGCGCTGTTATGCTGTTCTTTAAACACCTAATTATACAAGTAAATATGGACACTAATCCGTTATTTACTCCCTGTGTCTCTAGTTTATTCTCGGTGTACAAAGACGCGGGATTATGTCATAGACAAAGATTGGCTGGTAAGGCAACTATGATGAGTATAATGCGAAAACGTTCGCTCAGATACATCTAAGTTAAAAAAGGAAGAAAAACGTAAATATATCCTTGTGATGCATCTTCCTGTCAATGATGACGTAAGTTGTTGCTGTCATATATTATTGTCTTGATGAATATACGTTGGACAATTGTCTACACTAATATTTATTGGATTCATCTTCCAGAACATTTCGATATAATTTATTTACAACGTAACTCTTAAACCTACATAAAAAATTGACTTTAACATAGTTATCTACGACTTTATTCAATTTATTTTCATATTATCAGGACTGGGAGAGAAAACAACCATTTTGTTTTTACAACCATGGCTTAGAGTATCAAGATTAGATATCAATCGTCTTTATCTTTAATTATTTGGTCAGTAGTTTCAGCTTCTATTTTTTTTCCTAACTTTGTTACTTTATTAGTAATCTGATTTTTTAAGTAAGATAATAACGACCGTGTGTTGTAATTAATATTTGTGTTTCCCAAATTAGACAAGGAAGAGTTATCGTTCATCGTGATATAATAATAATAAAGAGTTTCGGGAATTAGATGACTGAGTTCTAACTGAAGATGTGTTTAGATGACCAGCAATATTGTTGCTTTAAAGCCATTCTTATTCGCATTGTAAACTGAGTGAGCAAAATAATCAGTTATTTGAAAAAGGATGAAACATCGTTCTCAAATAAATCAATCTTGATTTCAACTGATGTCCTTTAGGTATATGAATAACGACGCTCTCATATTGGCCAAAAGAATCATCCATTTAGATGATTATATTCAGCTATATGAGTCAACTATGTCTGATAGAACCTTTTGTGTGTATGTGCAGGTGTGTATGTGTGTGTGTTTGAGGGTGTATATGTGTTTGTGTAGGTGTATATGTGTGTGTTGAATATATGTGTGTTTTGTGTGTGTGTTTGTCTGTGTTTATGTGCGCGCGTGTATGTGTGTGTTTGTGTGTATATGTGTGTGTGTTTTAGTCGTGTGTTATAAGGCAGAGGCATATACTATCTCGAAGTGTGAATTCAAACTCTGGAAGATTCTTCAGGCTACTGAATCCAGAGTTGCGATTTTTCATGCTGAGACATGGATAATGTTCGTGCACATGAAATAGAGAAAATTACCATTTCCTAGTTCCCTTTATATAAAGGTTATTCATGCAGATAATTCGTTAACTAATTCGTGAAAGTGGAAATGTATTTCTATTCCATATACTATTTTTAGTTAATAACTTGGTCTTATATAATTAAGTAGATCAGCTGAAAAGTTTGAATATTAATGTACTATTTATTTAAAGCTATTCATTCGAACATCTTTATACTGATATAGAAGTTTTGCATATTAAAATAAGGTATTTAGAGTGTATCCACTTATAAGGTCTGGAATTTGGTTATTAATACTTAGACAAGAGCTTCTTTAAGCAGATGTTGTTCTGTTTAAATCACGAATTGAATTTCTGATTCACTTAGATACAGATGTAGTTGTCTACATTTGTTGGAAATAGGAATATTTTATCTTTTAGAATATTAATCAGGCAAAGTGTCAAAATTATCTCTTTATTATAAAATTCTTTAATGGGAGTTAATACTATTTCACTAGATGTTTGACTAAATCCATTGACCTAAATATAAAACTAGACCGAGCAGTCAGTTGCGTTTGAATTGGCCGCCATGACCAAACAGCTCTGACTTCCGACAAGGGAACAAGCAGCGCTGAAGTGGATACGCTTCGAGTTTTGAACCTACGAACACGGACATTTATTGTGAGGTGTGCATTATAATTTTGTGTGTGCAGACAATCTGTATTATTCCTCTCCTAATATATGCCATAAAGTATGTAAAATTCGTTTTATTCAAGTCCGTATATCTAGTTTAATTGGGATCAAACGCCAGAGATAGGCCGGGGGTTGTCGTTCAGGTTAAATATAATAACAGTTAAGCTTACTTTCCCGCCAAAAAACCCCGCTTTAACAGCAATTTTAAATGTGTTCCTTATACTTACCGATGAAAAGGCATCCCGTTTGTATTACTTCCATGCACACGGCTTATGCAACCAGCGATACAACAATAATTCACCACGTTTATAAACTTGATTTTTCAAGTCTGCGTTCCTATTTCCTCGACCGGAAGTTGGGACCTGTTTGCCATCAAATCGGCGGCCGTGTTCGGTCTAGTTTTCTTTTAGGTCAATGACTAAATCTAAACAGATCAACATAAAAGCTTCAAGATCAGCAATGCTAATATCAATCTAATAATTACGTTTTACATCTGTTCATATACAGTATAGAGATATCTGTAAATATTGACACATGACCGATTTTCTTATCAATGAGTGATGTGGTTGAAAATATTTACTTGGGAGCATGTGAAAAATATGATATCCGATACATTTGTTTCCAACAAATCGTGACAACATCTTCACTCAAAGTTTAATCGTTGACTTGAGACAGGATAAACGAATTAAGATTAGTGCTGAGTTAACACTTGTAATTCAATGCAGATTATATTGTGTGAATGAACCACTATAAATAGGATACGGATGGTTCACAGCCTTCAGGCATGACATTGGTAGTAACAGAATTTAGATGAAATATTGTCTGATGAAATGCCAGACTTGTACTATGCACATATTTGTAGAAATGTAATCAGCACATCGAAATGAAATTTACATATAAATGTAAAATATATATTGTTGAAATAAACATATTGTTAAAGACAATATATTTGTTGTGGTTGTACTGTCAAATCCATACACATGTATAGGATATAGGCATAGTGGTCTAAACCTTTGTCTCAACTTTGTGTTTACACATAATTAATTTGACAGGTAAATATATTATTCCAAATATCCTGTAGAAAGAAAACCCTGAAGGACAACGAAGGAAAATATCTTCCTAGTCCATCTTCCTGTCAGTAATGGTGTCATTTATCTCCGTCGTATAACTTCATTTTGAGTTCATTTAGCTGTAGTTTGTTTGGAGTAGGTGGCTTCCCCCCGATGTGCTGTCATTCAGAACTCGTTTAGATGTAATTTGTTTGTGTCAGATAACATTGAGAATGGAACCCATTTAGTTGTAATTTATTACGAGGAGATGATTCATCTCGATGTGATGTAAATCAGAACTGAATGGACATAATCGTAGTGGCAAACAATTGACAGTCTGTTTTTACGTGTATTTATACATGTATGTGTGTATGTGTGTGTGTTTCTAAAAACAAGGACACTAAATGTGCCTTTAGTATAAACAGAAAGAGTTTTATAAGTGAGTGTCGTAGTCGGATTATTGACTAAACAAATCTCTTCTCTAATAAAATGATCGATTACCATCGAATCAAATGCCACCAAAAAGTGATCGAAAACCAATTTTCAAAAGGTAGATGCTAGCATATAAATGTCTGAAGTTTATGAACTGTATCAGAAGCTAAATTGAGATCGGAAAGATTAGTCAGTTGCAACATTTAGTTGACATTTAGTCAACTATCAGAGATTAGAAAATCAATACGAAAACGAGTAAATAATGTATTGGAGATAAAGGTAGTTTCAACATCCCCCCTATTAAATAGTGACCACAACACAAAGAGCGAAATGTCCTTTATCCTTCAAAAGAGTATTTCACTCGATAGTAACTCAACATTGTATTAGACATCATTCGACGAATTAATCAATAGAAGCATGCACATATTATTTCCTAAAAAGAAACTTTAACTTAAACCCCCCATTTATGCGCCAGGTTTAGTGTCAATATCCACTGAAATCTTCAAAATGGAATAAAACTCGTTAATTAAAAAAGAACAAAAACAATTAACACAAAGGAAGCTCACATGTTTTGTAAACTTAGCCGTCACAACATCCTTAGCGAATAATGAATAATAATAGTCTTTAGGTTATTTATTTTTATTCAACCAATCATTTTTCAATCTCTGATTAGGTGAATAACACAGTAACAGCATTATAATAAAAATTCATCTAAATGTCAGTGACTTCTTCAGCACCACCTGTCTGTTAATTGTAGTCTAAGCTATGGGTGAATGGTTTTTCATCATTGACTTTACCTTATTATCTTTAGAGGTCGTTCATCCTTACATTTTCCTACCATGTGCTCAAAAGTAGATTTAAACAAAAACAGCATTAATAATAATAAGCGAGAGAGAGAGAGAGATAGTAACTTCCGAGCGACAACTTATTTAATAAACATCCCACAAACACAGGTATCAGTCGGTATATGGCTATAACCGTGAGTTGGACGTTTCCAGTGAAGTGCTCTAACTACTGTACTATGTATTCATTTACACTAAAGGATGTGTGACTACACAACAGCAGCAGCAGCAACAACAACAACAACATAATAATAATAATAATAATAATAATAATAATAATTAACATGATATAAAGTGATGGATTCCTATGTGGCCAATGACTTCTATTGGTCGCTTAGGAAGAAAAATATATATTGAATATTCCGTAAATACGATTTTTTGGACACATTTTAAAATGGCCACAGTGTAGAAGTCGCTGTCTGCAAGATGGGAAAATATCGAGTTTCTTTTGCTTACAAAGCAAATTTATCATAGGTGAAGATAAAAGAGATGATGAGCAGAAATCTGGTAGATGAGACTAGGTTATATGTCTGTATGCCATATCATTGTAATACACCGATATCTATCTTACCTGCAAATGTCACCCATTAAAGTATTGATCATACTTCCATGTATCATTCATCAAGCCAAATATAATGGCACATACATCATTAGAATTATCATATATCAAGGTGTCATTATGAATCAATAGCCGACAATGGTTAGGTCAGGTTTGATAATCCTAGGCCACTTAGGTACTCTGAGGTTAAAATAAGATAGCAGATAATTATTGTCATTATACTAAATCTGAGCTTGTCACCTGACATGTTTTAAAAAGATTTCCATCTGTTGTTAGCATTTCTATCAGACAATATTTCTTGTAAGGGCGCTTTATTGAATATGCATTATTATTATTATTATTATTATTATTATTATTATTATTATTGTAATCATCATCATCATCATCATCATCATCATCATCATCATCATCATCACCATCACCATCACCATCACCATCACCATCACCATCACCATCATCATCATCATCATCATCATCATCATCATCATCATCATCATCATCATCATCATCATCATCATCATCGTCGTCGTCGTCGTCGTCATCATCGTCATCATCGTCATCGTCATCATCATCGTCGTCGTCGTCGTCATCATCATCATCATCTCATCAATTGACAATCCCAGCTGGCTTTTGTCCAAAAACACCTTTGTTCCGTACACTTTTATTATAATCCGGCTACATATATGTCAATCTTATACCAGTTTTTAATACTTTTTAGTACATATTCATATTATTAGCAGCTTTAGTTACCATATTGACAATAACTGAACATAAAGCCCAAAGGACGATGAAATGACCTCATCACGATATATTCCTCATCTTTGAATGAGTGTAGTGTTTTGTTTAAATTAGACGCTGATCTGGAACATAAGGCTGAAGGTTTACAACCTTATAAAACATCATTCGTAAATGTATAACGCTAGGAGAGGTTTCCGGGATCTGGAGGTCTACAGCGCATTTCTCTATCAACTGCATTATAGGATATCCCAACATTAAGAAGGGGAAAGGGATCGGGTCCCTGAAGAGGTATTTCCCAAGCTCAAGCAGATGATGATGATGATGATTGATGTTTTACGGCCATTTTTGTGCACATGGTAGGAAATTGCAGTCATTCATTTTGACTTGGTTATGACTCAGTGGATTGTTCTCTTCCTTGTAAGGTAAATATCCTACAACGACATGAGTTAATTAACTAGAGCTCAAAGACAATCATCAAGATAACTGATGACCATAGCACTATCTACTAACTGTTTTGATGTTGAAGAAATGACTTATCGATCTTATGTAATATGATGGCGAGAATGGGAAAAAATAAAACAAATGGAGGATCTTGATGACATAAAGCTCTTTTTGTAGGATTGGGAAGAAATCAATAAGAACCTGCTAAAACAAATGTCGTTTACTAATTACTGTACTTGCTTTCAAATTTATTCTGGAAATACCTACATATACAATCTGTCTATTTTCAGTGTAAAGCGCATTAGAGCAATTGATGATGATTAAAGTATAATGTATAATAATATTGCTGTTGTTGTTGTTATTATTATTATTATTATTATTATTATTATTATTATTATTATTATTATTATTATTATAATAAAGCGTTGACAGTCTGTTTCAAACCTTGTAGCTACTTCGATTATATTTTCATGGCTTATTTAATAATACCCTCCCCCCCTGCCGCCGCACATCCTACGATTTCATTAAAAAGGTGATCTGCCGTGTCAGCACACAGACTATCATTTTTTGATGACACATGGAACAAAGGATTCTCTATATCAATATATCAGCCATATCAGATTTGTCATTTGACCTTTATAGCGTTATCATTCTCACCAAATGAGACTTGACAACTTGACTAAGATTAGAGTGATCCCAAAAAATGTCCAAGCCTTTGATGCATCTCGTTTAGATTAATGTAACTCCCAGTTATATGACATATCTAATTACAACATCAATCGTCTTCAGCGTATTCAGAATAGAGCAACTCGTATAGTGGACAAATACTCGAAAATATCATCATATCATCCCAGTTCTTCAAATAATATCTATATTGGCTACCTGTTAAACAGAGTATCGGATCCATTTCAATATTTTATTAATAACTTATAAATCTTTCAATAACATGGCACCTAAATACCTGTGTGAACTGGTGTCCATTAGAAAGTCATCCCGAAAACCTCATTCATCCAGTCAGATACTATTGCAGGTGCCTTTGTCTCGGCTCAAGTCATATGTTGATTGTGCATTTAGTGTAGCAGCCTCCACTTTATCAAATAAGTTACCGAAAGATATTATAAAATTTTAAAACCGTTCTAAAAACACCCATATTCAAGGTTGCTTTCACAGATAAAGAATGTTTGTCGTTTAAATCTCTTATTGGTTTTTACAGTTATATTATATGGGGTATCATTGTACAGGGCTTTAAAATGAGTCAAGCTAGTAAGGACACATGATTAAAAATACACTCTACGTTATTACATGTACACTATTATTATTAATATTATTATTATTATTATTATTACATGTATTATTAAAATAAATCATTATTGGATTATAAATGACGATATTCTTGTCATTTGCATGGATTTTTTTCTTGTTATTTATCTTCATGCATACATCTATTGATTGTTTAATCCCGGAAATGAAGTACTACATCATAAAATGCGTAAAACTTTGAACTTAGCATGATAATATAGAATTATAATAAAAGTACCTCAGAAGGGCAGTGACAGATCACCAATGAAAGTACAAAACAATATGTGTTCTATTCCTAAAACATTATTCTAATATACAAGTTTTCCATATGCGAATTAAGCCATTCTGATCAGCGATATTACTGTAGCATGTTTTCATAGAATAAAATGATTTCTATTTTCGAGATACTGATTTTTCATTAAAGTAAACTTATACTTATAAGGTCTAGAATGTAATTAATCATATTTGAAGAAGAAACACTTTTGTCAGATATTATTCTGTTTAATTCTGGACTTGAAAGTTTTATACACTTAGCTGAATTAGCTGCAGACATTAATTAAATTTGTACATTAGACCCAACATTTTCATCAAATTAGATAAACTAGTGGAATTAACCACAGATTTATATTTATTAGGAATAGGTTATTACGTGTATACATTTGTTCGGAATACCCCATCTTCTTGTTTATGAATCAGCCTCAATGTAAAAATATTAGCAATATGTTATAATAATAAAACGCACACATACATAGACACACACACACTCATACATACGACCACCGCATACACGACACACACACGCACCCATACACACTCACCCCCGCATACGCACATACAAACATGCAAACACACTCACACATACATGCGCTATAATGTAGAATCTATACTGTTGTCCTCTTATGTGGTCTGGCGAAACGACCTATTAATTCATACAATGCTGCTTGATGGATTTATACTCCTGGAGTCGTTTGTTATTCCGGCAGGCATCTCCATGGGTATTAAGTTGCGGACAGAGTTTTTCCCCATATTATGAGTAATTAGCTTACACTGATATAGGAAATTTGTTAAATGTATAGCTATTATAATCCCGACGTGTCATTCGCAGTATCGGAGATCTACCTGAAATCCGCTGTTCTCGACCATGGGTCAAATAGATCAAGTGGATAGGCGCTTTAATTTAGATCCCACCACACCTAACTGCATATACTTAGGGACGCTAAATTAAGCGTGAATGAACGTTCCCTAAGTGATGAACGGAAACGTATGAGGGTTAGCTGTTAGGTTCGAGTAAATCATAGTATTTACTCAGGTTTGAGACGATATTTCGTTCTAGTCCAGTAATAATCCATTGTGCAGTATTGCTACTTTGTTTTTATTTTAGTTAAATCACTTCAGTGAGTCCATACTGAGTTAGTGTACATTCTCTTTGTTATGAACAAACTGTAATGTTTGTTAACACGCTGAGGGTATATAAAAGGCTTGAATTTTCACTTAGGTTAAAGAAGAACTTTGACGCCAGACTAGTCGGACGTGTATTGATACATGGTTCATATAGGTAGGATTTATTCAGTTACTCGTACCCATAATAAAGCTGAGGTCAAGCATCTGAGGTGTCAAAATAGTTTATGATATGTATGTAGCAAGTCACATTGAACCACACGCACGTGTTGTTTGTTGCGAGCTGTGGTATCAAATGGTATGTTTTACGTGCTTCCGCTTTTTGTACGTAACCTGCATGTAGCCGCTTTCCTGTGGGCGTGACATATTTGTCGCGTACGAAAAGCGAATTAGCTGGTTCCCACAGGCTGATGAGTAGACCAGACACATGCTTAGGTATACGCGCACATCTATCAATATGTGAAGGTATGGAACATTTTATTTTAGATTAATGTATGTATAGTTGTATTTGTATTTAGATTTATGGAGGTAGGTCTCGAACGATGTTTAGATATGTTGAAGCTCTGTGCCTGTTGCCTCTTTATATGTACCCTAACACATACACACATAAATATTGTTTTCAAAATCACCAATACTAACACCATTCTAATAATTATGTTTTACTTCTGTTCATATGCATGTACGAGGCTGTTTACTCCCAGTGTATATGATGTATTGGAAGTAGCTTATATTGGAGGAAAAACAATATCTTGTGATTGAAAAGGTCGAATGTATTCGACAACTAAACTAAATGCAATATTGTGTATGAAATTATATACAAACTACTTGATACAGTAATATACAATCAACATATACTACTTGTATGATAATATTCAAATACATATAATACTTGTACTACTGTATCCACATGAATAGAATTTATTTTGTAAAGTAATTACTGACGACAATAGGTGGGGACTTACACACAGCACATGAGACACCTCCAAACCCCACCCAAACACAATGAATCAAGAAAACTAAAATGAAATGGAATGTTGCATATGACATATAATAATGTATGAAATAATATGGTAACATATACATAAAATTACCAACCGACAAAGTATGGTATAACAAATAAACTGAGACCGTGTGCATGGCCCATTCATGTTTGGACCCGGACAAAACAATGAATACCTAAACAATAACATACTGCACATGTAATGGCATCTTATATATCTGATTTAAAATGTCCCGTTTCTTTCAATGAACTCAAGTCAATGTTGGTATACGAATATAACGTTTATAGGTCTTGCTGTGCCATCGTCCCTTTGCTTCAATCTGAGAATTGCTCATACCCCGAGATGCAGCTGTTATGGCAGTATATATCCGGAAACTCTGACCTTTATGTATATTTGTCAGTGAAAACGGCCGAGTAATTGGTTGACCTCCGGGAATTGTGAAAATGGGCCATTAGTCTTGGCACGTTTGCTTTGAAGGCTGCTAAAGCTCGTACTGGACATATGGAGCTGGATTGTGATGCAGTATGTAATGTGGTAATTGAACGAATGGAGTGTGACGAGAAGCACTGTTGACTCAGACTCATCCGTCGCTGGCTTAATTGTTACATATTGATTTTGTACCAAATGACTTTCCTGTCCTGATCTCACTGCTATGAATTCCCCAGCCCGAGAAGGGCAACACAGGCCAACAAGAACATAGCCTTGACCAACACTCGATAATATATTGTATTTGATGTGGCATCTGCTGCTTGTATTTGGAGTTTGGGTAAATCAGATGTAATTAGCAACCGGGTATCTATTTGGCTAGTGAGTTTGCTAACTCCCACTAACATAATTTCAAACACGAATTACTGGATGGGATCTGCCCGTTTTGACAACTTGTGGAAATATGAGATAGTCGACAGCTGAGATGTTATTGTACTGGACGCTAATCTTCGGTTATAATAATAATATTCACAAAGTTGTAGAAATATTAAAATTATGAATACCCTCGCCGTGGAATATAATCATGTATAATTGCAGTCAATTAATTCAGGAATCCGTTAAAATGAATTGTTCTAATAGCTACAAGTCAAATAGCGATCTATTTGTTAACGACAGACGAGAGAGATGCGTGGCGTTGTACTACAAATGGCGAACTGGATATATAAACAACGTCACGTGACTTGCACGACGGCGTTCATATATAGATTGCAGTCAACTGTTTGTAAACAAGAGAACGAGGAAAGATATAAATATCGGGATTCACCCATAAAAGTACTTATTGGGACAATAAGTGTTAATATAATTATTGGTAAGTAGCCAGTAGTAAGTATGCGGAAAAAGAAATAGCAGCACATACAAGATGAAATATATAATTTTATTAACAATATTTTTAATTTAATTTTCTTTCTAAAAAAAGCCTAAAATTTCAGAATATCCTATTCTATAAATTTAGCCAAATATTTTTTTCATTGAATTCGTAGTAATTGTTTCCTGACTCAAATAAAACCAATATATAGTATTCAGTCACTTAAGCTTATCATAATATGATAATCCTAAGTCAGGTCGTTCTGTGATATAATATATCATAGAATGGCCTTTTAACCAATAATGTATAGCTAACTGGATCTCATTCGTAATTGATGGTCATTATTATGTTAATCCTATTTCAGTCTCCATATACAGTACATCAAATAATTATAATAGGAAAGTCATTAAGTACGAAAACATGAAACTACGTAAGAATATGTCAAATGTCAACTGATGATAATTAATTCAGCCATTTCTTTACATTTTAAATATGCAAATGTAAAAAACAAAACAATTCCATTGTCAATAAGTTGAGTAATTGATGTAAATCGCCGCCCAACGCAAAATATTCACAGATTTCCATCATTCAATAACAGCCATCTGTCATATACTGTTCTACGGGATTCATTCCTTAATATAACTTCTTTTAGCTCCTCTAGTGTAATCACTGTCTGTTCGATGAGATCATTAGGTAACTCTGTCAAAGTTCAGGAAATAATATTTTGATAAGTGATAGGCGCCTGGACTACCCAAATAAAAACACCCAAATCTGACATGGCTGTACGAGATTTATCGGTGGTGAAATATCATGAGGGTTGAGTGGTAACGGTTAATATATATTGCAGCATCAGGTAATCTCGACAAGATGAGAATGTTCAGGGCAAGATGTGTTCGAGAAAACTTATAAGAAACTATTTTCTAACAGACCGGCTTAAATAAGATAGTTATTTTTTCCACCCTTTATAGTGATATATTTTACGGGTATTTTAAGCCCAATTAGTTAAACCAAACATCTGGCGTAAAGAAGGACAACGAAGAACATAAACATCTTCCTGTCAGTATGGCGTCTCAACGATAGGTGTCATATTACCTTGTTTTGGACTCATTTAGGTATAATTTGTTTGTATCGCTGTTATGTAAGTTGCAAATTTTGTTTGGCCACAGTCTGATTCAACCATCGGAAATCGTAGATTTGGATTTTTAAGACCATCAGATCAGGTCTGAAACCTGTAAGCCATTTGGTTTTTATACAAAGACCATCATGGAAAATTTGTTAATTTGGTATTTCTGTTTTGCCGACGATTAATTACCAAGATTGAACGAGGAATAGCTATCGTTCATCGTGATATAATAAACAATAAGATATCCCGAACGAACTAAAAATGTAAATGTTGTGTGTCAAGATCCCGAAACTAATCAAATTAACTGATTTTTAACAGAGTCAACGTTTAGATGCGGATGGTCGTTAAGTGAAACAAGCCACTTAGGTGAAACGGAAAATGAAACTCCATTCGAAATATCCGACCTTGAAATTTGGTAGTCCGGTTATGGAAAACGCATACGATGATCATCAACACCGTAATAGTCGGAACAGTTTGAACTACCATAGAACTAACATCACCTCCTAGATTTATATATTCAATAAATATTGACGATTACAATTAAATTGATACAAATATATGCTTCGAAATACTTCGAAATCGTCGACAATATTATACATCCCGGTAAATGGTGGAACTGCTTCAACTTGAAATAAATTCTATAGAATAAGGTAAGAAAACACTATTTGTAATTAAAAAAATAACTATATAATGGCCCTATCAATGTAATTTCTATGGATGTCGTTAAGGAAATTATGTGAACTTAAACCAATTAATTTTGTTAAACAATTCTTGATCCTTATAAGAAAATAGTCAATAAAAGTACAAGTAAGTGAAATATACGTAAATCCATAAAATGGACAGGTGATAATGCTAAATGTCACAAAGACAGTTTCCTAACACTAAACTCACAAACTTAATCTAATTTACAATCTGTCTTTTGTTAATCTTCAAAACATCTTTACATGCTGTGCTGACACTGACACATTTTTTAATTAATAATAAATAATTCTATTGCAAAGTAAATATTACAAGATAGGAGATGTTACTTAGGACAAAATTAAGTGCTATAAAGTAGGGTAATACTTTTGTGTTATTTACAAAGTTAATGTAGTAATAATATGAACGCCTAACACGTGATATATATTACCCTAGATGCCTGATTAGAGGCATTTCTGCTCGTATGTCACCGAATTATATTTGTGCAAAATGAAACGAGAATGATAAATTTATATATTACAAACATGACAACCATACACCAGTATATGTTACGGATGTTTCTAAGAAAGCAATTCCTCGCGATCTTTATGTTCTCGTCAAAACCAGTTGGAATAATATTAAATCCGTGCAGAGATTCGATTCTGACTTTCTTTATTGGATGTGTTCCTAGGGCTATTACCATCGGCTGCAAGCCTCAGGTGTTATTAACTTCATAACATAATAACTAGGCGTTATATAACACCCAATCATAGAATAACATGTTAATTTCCGATTTCATTATTTCAGTAAAAGTTTAATTATTTGACTGGTTCTCTCTCTCTCTCTCTCTCTCTCTCTCTCTCTCTCTCTCTCTCTCTCTCTTCTTCTCTCTCTCTCTCTCTCTCTCTCTCTCTCTCTCTCTCTCTCTCTCTCTCCTCTCAATATTATGCAAGCTTAACTAACTTCATTTTTCATTCTTGAATACGTATAAAACTATTTGTAAACATATTTATCATGAACAAAAACAAGCTGGCATTTACGAAATAGCAAAAACACTTTGATAAACGTGTTTATGCTAATTTTGCTGCCGGAAAAACATCCTGAACAGCATCATGGAATTAATAATATATTATTCTATTAACTTTGTTAAAGATACTATCACAGAACTTCGTTGGCTAATATATCGTAGTACGACTTTTTTCAAATAATATTTTATTAAGTGGATCTGCTTCGCGCGCTCATTCTCATGAGAAAGTGATCTCTTCCTGTCTCCAAATGTAGTACATTGAAACATTACTCTATTAAGAAGACGAGAAGATCACACATTTATTCTGTGAAATGAGGAAAATAAATAGAACCATTTTATTTTAATTCTTATACGCGAAAACAACCTCCGTGTATAGTAGCAGAGGACACACATAAGAAAAGGCTATTGTTAGAAAAGAATATTGATGTAATGACAAAAACATGGATTTCTACTGCACAATAAAAAAACGTGTATCTTGTACAATTCTAAAATATATGTTTATTGATATAACTTGCATTTGTTACCTTCAAGGAATACTACAGTTTTGACATCTTAAATCTGATCTATAGTGTAATGTCTGACCTCGAGGTATCAATGTACATTATTCAAACTGTGACTGGCTATATTTATATAATTCAATAATATGTCAATTGTTCTTATTTCTGTCATTTCTTTCATAACATATTTCGTCAAATCCTGCTATTCAGTAATTGCAACGTCATCATTCATCCCAAAATAGAAACCTTTTCAATGTTTATCCTGACAATCTCAGATATATTGATCGGTAGTGGTGTTCGTGTCAATGCGTTATTTGATAGACTAATAAGCAACGCATGAAAGAGCCATGTATATCATGTAAACAAAGATAATATTAGAGGCACAACATGAAGCTATAAACTATACGTGCTGATTTGTACTTATTTCAAATTGTCGTACGCCGGAGTCGGGGATAAAATTACGAAAATTTGTTTCAATAAAAAATAACCTTTCTTCATGCCAATAATTAAACGAATACAAATAGTAATAGGAATAATATTTGTCAACAGGAATGGTATATTTAAGTGAAACGGCTTATGTATTCATCCTTTAAGAAAAAGATTGAAATTTCATTAGACCTATGAGTATATAATATATAATGTAAGCCATTTTAATAATAACATATTTTATCGTATGGCAGTATTACTACAAAAAAAAAAACAAAATAGAGAAGAGCGGCCACAGCTCTACAATGGCCAAAATGTCTGTATGACAGGACTTTATTGAGTTTTGGAAACTGTTATCTGAACGTCATAGCTTCAATACCCAAATAGAAAATCACTATATCTAATACAGCTATAATAGACTAATCGAATGAGATGTCTTAACGTGTTCACGGTTGACTGATTACGATTCAGATACATTCTTGTGTCAGTAAAACTCGACAATAGAACACTCTTACTAGCAGGGAATCTCCATAAAAGACTGATAATTAAACCTCTTCAGCATGTTCAATAACAAAAGCTATACAAAAAGGCAGTCATGTTAGAGTTTTCAGATGTAATACATTATTACCATTATGCTGGTAATAATGTATGTATAATGCTCAAAGCTCAAGCCGTTGTGTGTTGTGTATATATCTTGTATAACTCTATTATAATATCAACTGTGACTTGTATTACAATAGCAACTCCACTTCGTTCAATGAATTTTGAGTTATCATAAGGATGTACATACCCAACTTTACTTGAAAATCAATATATTCTGGATATGAATAATGGTGAAAATGATCTGCCTGGGAACAAAACACTATATTAAACAATGTACGATAGGTAAGAGAAGTTGTATCCATACAAACGTTACAGTTATTCATAAAGAGTATAGTTCATCCTCTACAAGCTGTGGCATAATTCCTGTGGTTCCACAAAAGAAGTACAAACATTGTTATCGTGTTCATTGGCCTCAGTACCATATGTATTAATTGTAGGAAAGTGAGCGTATAACCATCGATTCTGACAGCTGACTACCATTTTCTAGGTTAAGATGGAAAGAATTCATGTACAGGCATGATTCTATAAAGATTATATGCTGCAACAGAACTAGAAATATCAGGGCGGGAACATACTACACAAGGATCATAACATTCTGGAAGACCCTTATCAGCCACATAATTGTTACTAAATGTTTTATGACTAGAAACAATCATTTACACAGCAATAAATTCACTATATCGGAAAAAACCCCGCTTAGCAACCATGACAAAAGTCTGTAGAATAACAAAAAAACGAATAACCATATAATTGTAAACAGAGTATTATACATTTTTTGCCAAACACAATACAATACTGTGATTATACTTTTTGTGCCTAATTTATATACATATATAGGAAATAGGTCGGTGTATACAATTTTGGGTCGAACCCTCATTCTGTAACCAACCTATCATCAATATATACATCCGTTCCCTCTTATACAGCTTTCAATTATGATAGGCTTGACATTAAGCCCAGTTAGTTATATCAAATATCTGCTGCTATCCAAACATTTCGAGTTTCTAGCATCTACATGATCCCACAGACTTGGCGCATATGAAATAGATTCTATGGCTTATTATAATGACCGTATGATCACTTTTTCTATCTTTTTGCGAAGTTATGCATCTCTTCCAACATCCAGTTAAACGAATAAATATTGACGCTAATCCGCCATTCAATCACTGTATGAATATTTTATTCGCAGGTAAGGAGATTATGATCGGGTTTAATATGAATGAGTTCTGCTCAGTTACATCGGAGTAAAAAAAAGGAAGAACAACAACAAAAATTACTTTCTCGTGCATCTCCCTGTCGGGACGACGTCAATTTTTGATGTCATATATTATTGTCTTGATGAATACCCATTGGACAATTGTCTAAACTGCTACTAATTGGATTCATTTCGTGGGAATTATTTAAGAGCTATCGTTCATCGTGATATAATAATCAATAAGCGTATACCAAACAACCATGATATGAGTTAATCAGTGAGTGATTACTTCGTTTTAACTCAGTGCTCTTCACACCTGGAACATATGGCCAAGTAGATGCTCTTTAAGGATATGAGTAAGAATAAATGCAATATTATACAAACACAAGTAACCAGATGACTCGATCCTGTGATGTGGAGTTTCTAACCAACCATGTTTATTTCCATCTAGTCCTGCTGATGAAAGGATTTCTTTTTAAGAGTTCACTTTACCCAACACTAGTATGGTTTCACTGATTACCATGAATAGGTCGTTAAATATTTGGCCAAAAATAGATTATCATCGAATTACAGCACCACGTTCTATTACTCCACTGTACACATTGTATTTGTGGAATGATGCAGCTGCTATAATATTGAAGAACATGGTTTAGCCGCAACACCGTGAACTATCTCATTGCTTAGATGAGACTATTGTCATATACTGAGGAACAAATATGTTCCAAGAAAACATAAAACAATTAAATAATATTAATAAAATCTACACTCATCTTCAATTTTACACTTAATTAGATCTGCATATAATTATTAAAGAAAAAATCTTTGAAAAAATTCAGTCTGGCTTGTTTTCACAGTATTTAATGATGATTGATATTTTACTGTCACTTATGTGCACATGGTAAGCTAAATGGGCCGAGTGACCTCCGAATGTAATGAAGCGAAGTCAAAGATGAAATAACCTTCAGATATGCCCACGCCGAGATTATAACACGGGTGGTAGTGATCTGTGGTCTTACACACTACCACTAGACCACGGAGGCACCACATATCACAGTTTTTAAAATTATTAGTACACACTAAATCTGAAAACTTAGTGCAGCTTGAGGCAACATAAATGCTTTATATATATATATATATATATATATATATATATATATATATATATATATATATAGATATATATATATATATATAGTTACGATAGTAGATACTCGTAACTGTAGACTGTGACTTATTGATCAATTATAATTCTTTACTCTTGTCATTAGGGAGATAATATTGAAAGATTTCCAGAAGTAGTTTGCTGTTTGTTACTATTTCCGTCTGACATCATTAGTACATTTAGATCAGTTCGTCATTTATTGTTGTGTCTTATTTTAATTAGGTGGTTGTAGCGTGTCTACTTGATTTAGTTGTAATTTGAATGTTGATTTTATAACCTGAGTATCAAGTATCATAGTATTAATTACAACGTTGATGTGACTTTCCAGACTATCGTATTATATAATTGCTAACGTTTTGTTTTACAAATGAGTGTTATCTTCTAGCGTTCTTAATATTTTGTACATAATAACTTTCATGGTAAGATCATTGGATGTATTGTATATGATGTATGGAAGTGGATTAATTTATAGATGACAATCAATAACGAATCAAATTGAGATACCTTTAAGGTGATGTTCATGGATTCGGATCCGCAAACAAACCAAAAACATATACATCCACAAAAAAGGTTAAAATAAGTTAGTTAATAGTCTGGTTAACGTTCCCCTCCTTATCGATCATTTATATTTCAAGTCCATCTGGATCAACTTTAGTATCCAGACAGTATGTTTGTTTCATTTCCTAATTTAGAGTTCATGTCCATTCTGTAATCTTTGACAAGGATTTTCACCTAAAAACTTGTTAAAGGTATCATTATGTTGAAATTAAATATAGCTAAAAAGGGTTTAATTCATAAATGTTTACTCTTTCAGTTGCACAGTTTTAATGTAGATGCTTTCAACGCTCTAAACACCAACGACTTACCTGTTAAAACTAATATTAGGTGAATGAAGATGACGATAACCGATGATTCAACACAAATATTATTTTGTTTATCCTGTCCTCAAACTTCGACATAAATTGAACGAAGATTTGTTTCCGGTTTGAAGAAAGAATACGTCTGGTAGCACGTTGATTTTAAATTTATTTGGATTATAGATATTTCTACGGGCTTCCTGCTTAATGTTATTCCCCGTTATCTAAAGGAAGATTTATTTATACGTGTTGTAAGCAACTGCAATGATATTCCATTGCCTTTTGTTCATTTAATTATATATCTT
>JAODUP010000849.1:5000-25000 GCA_025642065.1 Paralvinella palmiformis
GTTAGGTCGAGGATAGGGATTTGCTTGTCAGGAGACAGTGAATCATAGACAAACGACTTTTCCAATCACAATAAAAACGTTTTGGATGCTAATTCAAACGAAATATTGCGTTGATTTGTAACAAAACAACAGCTTAAGATTGAGTACTTCTAGGGATTTTAAATAGGAAGAGTTTCCAAAAAATGGTGATGTAAAATTCCCAAGCTCTAAACCATGAGGCCATAAAGAATGTCGTTTTATATATCTCATAGTGGAGTTCTTAAATTATCCTTTACCGTGAAAACAGGCAAACAAATCTTTGTTTCCAAATCATCAGACATACCATTGATCACATGTAGTATAAAAGACAAGATTATGTAATTTTAGTAATCCGAACATTAACAGTTAGTTGACAGACTGGAACCGAGAATCTACCGACTTCTAGTCCACTACATTACCACTCATAGATCACGACTCTAGGTCATGTCATCATGCCATACTGTATATTGAACACATCAAACAGACTGCAATCGTTATTGATCATCTATTAGTAATAATAATACAGGTGTGGTGAATGTAAACAAACAGAATGATGGCTACAATTTGTTATTGTTAGAGGTTTATGAGATGACATTTATGTTTGGTATCGTATCATTTTATGGTGATGCTTCGTTCTGGATTCAGAATAATGGTGAAAAATGGACTTCGAACATCTTCGTGTGTAGATGGATCGGTTAGTTACTCTCATCCCCCGCCCCTCTCTCTTCCCACCTCTCTCTGTCTCTCTCTCTCTCTCTCTCTCTCTCTCTCTCTCTCTCTCTCTCTCTATATATTAATAAATATTATATATATATATATATATATATATATATATATATATTTGCATACACAATAAATACTAGTTTCAGGTAAACCTCCTGACAAGAGTTTGTCGTATAAACAGCGAAGAAAAAGGCGGCACGAATATAAGACATTTATTACAAGTAGACAAACGATACACTGAAATGTTCTTAATATTGTCTTGATTATAGACTGCTCTACATTTAGAAAATTTTCTAGTGTTGAGGATGATTATTGCAGGTCGTATACATTCGGGGAATATAAATTCCCATGGAGGGATTATTGCAATTAAGGTAAAGACTTCTTGTGTGAAATTTGTTTTGTGCAACAAATGTGATTAAGATATATATGAATAGATAGATGTAAACAGGTAGTTTGCTTGGAAGACAACCAGGTAAACATATTTGTTTTTAAACATACGTAAATCGATAGCTCCATAGCTAGATAGATAGATAGATAGATATAGATAGATAGATACACATTTAGACAGATCAATGCAGATATAGATATATAGATATATATGGCTTTATCGTTGTGTAATGTATATTTAGTAACTGAGATGGAACTGTACTAATTGAAATATCTGTATAGCAACGATTGATTGAAAACATTATAAAATGTGTTCTTCTTCATCACATTAACACGGTTCCAACACGACCTACCTTTTAACCTTAACTACTTCATAAACATCCTTGTCGGTACAATATGCATATCTATGTTAGTGGTATCTTGGTATCATGAAAGATATGTCCCTTAGCTACTCTGTCAAATAATGTAATTGATAATCAGTCTTCCTAATGCTAAATGTTATGATCAGAAGGATACGAAAGCCGAGAGAAGTGATTTACTTATCGCCAGGTAAATAGCCAAATGTGTTTAATAATGTTGTGTACATAAATCGTTTGTTTGTAGGCGATAGGGTGTTGGCTTTCTGCCAAACATACGGTGTAATAATGGCAAGTGAACGAACAGGTTTGCATAACCTGTGTATTAATAAAAGAATGGGAATACTGAGGTTGGAACACACTCTCGGTCATACATAGGTCCATAAATGTGTATCCATACAGAGATGCTCCTTATTACAGAAATCTCCATAATGATATGTATATATTCCCACATACATTTATATATCAGAACGTTAATGCATACAGAAATAGCTTATGCACACATCCAAAATGTCAAATGAGCACATGAATCTACACACAGACAAGTAAATACAATGTTAGATAAATAGATAGATAGATAGATAAAAGGTGACAGTTAAAATATAACGATGTAAATGTATATATAGGCAAACAAATAGATATGTAGATAGATAGATAGATCGATCGATATATATATATATATATATATATATATATATATATATATATATATTCTTCACCTTCAAATCGACCTCTTTATATATATATATTTTTTATTTTAATTCATATTACTATATAGTACATTGTACGTGTAAAAAGGTTTTCATGTGCAAACATTACAAAATAATAGTGCAAAACAGTGAACATGAAAGTTAATTTTACTAAGCAACGCACAACAAATTTAAAAGCTCACAGGTGTCGATCATTGGCCAGTCAGCATCCAACACCCCATCTCTTATAAGATATAATTCATTTATAGCTGATAAAATGCAACACATTTCGTTATCAACAGTATTTACAGAGTTTAACTTATTTTTTAATTTGCTCATTGACTATTCAAAAATACTTATTCAATTGATAAAGCAGATATTTTCTGTTAGATGCAACAATTGACTTAGAATGTTCACACATCTTCGCACATAATGATACAATCTGATTCTTATCGTGTATTGCACAATAATAAAAAGAAGCAAATCTTCTCAATAATTGCATATCAATATTTATATCCCCATAAAGATGCCTCAAGAAGACATAATGCGTTTGATTTGGTAAATTCCGTAGACGCCGAACACATTTTCTGCAAGCACAATCAAACTTATTAATATATTGGTGTGATAAACTCGATAGTGGAGAGCGATAATAGCTTGTACAATAAGTATCGCTACTGCAAGTACGAAAGTTAGACATGACATAATTTGTTATCATGTAGAGTTTACTAATAGCTTTATTGATTGCTTTACAATTAGAATCGGAATCATCCACATCCCGACCAATATGTTTGATAGCATAGGTAGATAGATAGATAGATAGATATTGATATACGGGTTTCAGCATCAATATTTTGATGGTAATGAATGGCAGAGAAAATCTCCATAATAGGTAATAATAAAGGTACCATTATTTCTACTTCAAATATCGGATGTTTCATTTGATGATCAATGTGCCATCTCTATTATTCGCTTCACCTACTTTCGACTCATTCTGGATACAATAACTTCAATAGTTTTAGCGGATAGCCAACAGACCATATTCTTCAGTGGCTTCAAATCCGACTTAAGTCTGTGCTCGAGGAAAGTGTTTTCTTTGGTAAACGACCCTCGGCCATATATCCCTAGGTACCGAACAGCCCTCGGGCTATATCACTGAGCTGAACTCAACTAATTGTTCCACTATTTACATTGTCCTTTAAAATGTGGGCTTACTTCCTAGACGGGGGAAACTGAGAAAAACTTGCCAATAATTTAATTTAACACCCGCTACTTTAGAAAGGTAATAGGGAAGTTAAAATGTAGAACAACAACGAAAGGATAAGTCTCCTCAAATAATTGCATATTAATGACTTCTTACTAAACATACATCCAGCATTTAGATATCCGGAGAGTTGAAATAATCGGATATTAAATCATCGATTATGATAAGGAAGAAGAACGGTCGCTGACAACAATGGGCTTAGTTGGGTTCAGTTATTTAGCTTCGCCAGAGTTCACAACTGGAACACGTGACCGCGGGACAACCCTCTAGGGAAACAAATCTCCAAAATACAGGCATAAGTCTGATTTGAATTCATAACCTGGAGGTTTGTAGTGCAATGTTCTAACCAAGAACCAGCAAGAAGAAAAATCAATATCTTTTCGGTGAAATGGTTATCTGTTTATATGAAATTTCTTTCTAGTAATTGAATTCATCCTCATTTTAGACGAGGTGGCAATGTGTATGAGTTGCATGTAATGCTCAAATATAATGGTATATCCCTTTGTTATTTTGTTCCACCTGATGATGCATGTGTCACTTTCTCTGTTATGCCTATATCCAGAAAGTATAACCTACACTTCTCCATAAAGGAACAACGAAATATAGTGATTACCATTAAAGCTAACGATGGCCTCCAAACTAGAAAAATCATCATCATTATCGCTATAAATTCAGCTGAACAACTCCTACTTATTCTTGCTCTACGTCTCGCTGAGCTTATCCTGCGTCATTTAGACTGGCACAATCTCTTCTCCAGCATTAAGCCTTTTATAGCAGACAATGTCCAATTGGACAATGCCCTACGTACACTAGCTACCCACTCCATAAATATAAGTTCCCAATATCCTCTCATCTTTTAGATAATCATAAAATGAACCCGAATCAAACGAAGGATTTCATTTTGGGTGGGATAGAGAGGAGGCGACTATTCTCACTACCAGTGATGATGGATTGTAAGATAATTTTATAATACCAGAACAAGTATAACTGTATGAGCTGTAGCTAGTGTAACATTTATCAGGCGATATAAACGATATACTGTACGCGATTGGATATTCTTCCGGGACTATCATTGTCAGATTAACCAGATTTCTCTATATATATTTAAATAATAAAGGCCTTTAATTTATTAATATGCAAATTACATGATAATAACCATAACAGTTGTATGATGCAAAATCTCTCAACATCTGTGGAACACGACGAGTATACGTTACTTATTGTACAATTAAAATTGAAACGATTTAAACGTTGCAACTTTAAGAACACTTTTATGCACATGCTAGGATAAATGGGTCGAGCTACATGCAGAGGTAATGAGGTGATGTCCAGCATGAAATACCCTTCTGATATAGCCCGACCCGAGATTTGAACCCATACGCTATAGATCCGTCCGTCGCCTTCCACACTATTAGTTATGCCATCGAGACACCCGTATAATTAGATTGGCCTTCTAAAGGAGTTTACTTATATTCCATTACCCCCCCCCCCACCCCAGAAGATAACAAAATTGATATCGATATAATTAAAGGTGTTTTGTTGTCGTTGTTCCTAGTTATTGTTTCTCTATTGTAAAAACACTAGCATCGATGTCACCGCAACCTTAACAGAAACAACATTACTAGTTCTTGCCCTTATACTTGCTGACCTTCCGGTCGACGATTTAAAGTGGCTCATCCCTTTATTTAAGGCTCATGTTTTTGTGACAAAGGGCACCCATGTAAAGGATTGTTGAAGTTAGTGTATGTGATGCGGAAAACATATATGTAGATATGTGTCTATTCAACTACATTAATTGAACTCCTGTTATCAACATTATAACAGAGGATGTAAAAATAGGACTATCAACTGTGGGTATCAATAAATATACATGTATAAACAAATAAATAAATATGAACAATTAAAGACAAAACGGCTTTGCCATCAAGTCCAGTTGGTGTTCCTTTTCAGAAACTCTTCCGGTAAAGTAACAGCAGTAGAAATGGTAATAGTAGTATAGAATACCTGTGTGAACTAGTGTCCATTAGAAAGTCATCCTGAAAACTCAGGTCATCCAGTCAGATAATATTGCAGGTGCCAGTGTCTCGGCTCAAGTCATATGGTGATTGTGCGTTTAGTGTTGCAGCCCCCACTTTGTGGAATAGGTTGCTGGCAAATATTAGAAATGCGTCGTCTCTTGGAAATTTTAAATCTCTTCTAAAAACACGCCTATTCAAGGTCGCTTTCACAGATAAATAATTAATATCTTTTAAATCATTACAGGGTTTTTGCAGACATTATTTGGGGGTATTATTATATTACATATTATTTGCACGGCGCCTTTGAATGGCTCCTGCTAGTAAGGGCGCTTTATTAAATATACATTATTATTATAGTAGTAGTAGTATAATCATTGGCTACCTGTTAGATAGACCATCCATTGCAAGGTTTTAATAATAAGTTGTAATTCTACCAATGACATGCCACCTGGATAGCTGTATGAACTGGTGTCCATTAGAAGGTGATCCCGAAAATTAAAGTCATCCAGTGATATACAATTGCAGGTGCCTGTGTCTCGGCTCAAGTCATATTGTGATTGTGCATTTAGTGTTGCAGGCCCCACTTTGTGGAATAGGTTGCCGGCAAATATTAGAAATGCGTCGTCTGTTGGAAATTTTAAGTCTCTTCTAAAACACACACCTATTTAAGGTCGCTTTCACAGATAAATAATTATTATCTTTTAAATCAGTCCTGCTAGTAAGGGCGCTCTATTAAATATAGCTTATTATTATTATTATTATTATTGATAGAAGTGGTAATTGTAGTAGTAGTAGTAGTAGTAGAAGTTGTAGTGGCAGTTATACAGCAACGTTTGTTCACAAAGAGGTCTAAATAGAGTCGGCGAAGTGAAAGATGAAACACTCTTCATATATAAGCTGGCTACCGTACTAGTAGTAATAGTAGTAATACTAATACAGTAGTAGTAGTAGTAGTAGTATAACTAATCATCAGATTCAGTACCTATTTAGTAGAACATGTGTTACCGGCATACTAATGGGAGAAACTCAACGAAAAATGAACTCTCGTTCATCCAATACAATCACAGCCAGCTGTCACTATATGTTCCGCTATAGGTGACGTCTGTAACATGTTTTACAGTGTTCATCCAATTATTTAGTATTCTTTGTAGGGTGTCAAAGCGTTAGGCTACATCAAGGTCAAACTAAAGCCAGATAATATTTAGGTTTTTGGACCAATTGGATACATGTAACTTGTTGTCAATGGACAACCTACTGTATCAAGGTTATATGATATAGGGTGATTAGTGGACAGGAAATTACTATAAGTAATCAATTTGTTTAGTTGTTCGCGTAAATGAATCTCCCCCCCTCTCTCTCGTTGTCTGTGTGTGTTGGGGGGGGGGGGGAGCGTGTCTGTTTCTCTGTATTCGTAACGAATGTTTCATCGTACCTGACTATAAGCTGGCTTACCCCCCGTGTACTAGGTGCGCCAACGAGCTCGATTATCTTCAAGGATATTTGCACTATAGAAATTATTATTATTATTATTATTGTCATCACCACTACACCACTACATCTTAGTTTTAGCAGCCTATAATACCACTACCTGATCAATAGTAGTTAACTATGTGTTCAAAAACTGACGATATATTTCTATACTAAATGTATCAGTAACAGTATCATCAACAATTAGCTGTACTCAGTTTACGTTTCGACGTCACTTCGTCTACATTCTTTTGATTTCCACAACACGATGACCTTCACCTGGTGACAGCTCACTTTGATCGAGACAACAAAGACTAACATTAAGAGGATAGTGACATGACATGCTCTACAGGTCAAGATGACACAAAGTATCGTCACCATTCTAGCGTAATGACCAATTAAGTTATTAACATCTTGGCGCTCAGCAATAACGTACCTTGACGGGGACCCCCTCTAGATATTACGGCTTCACATTTCCGTGTTAATTTCCTGTTAGTGAAGAGGGGAGGAGTTCTAGACATTATTTGTATTGGGAAAACCCGAAAGACAATGGTTTTATTACATAGTCGTATGTTATATGTTTGTCATAATTATTGATGGTGAGAGGAAAACAAGTTAAACAATTCCTGACAACGTTGAGGAAGTGTCTCAAGATGTTGGTTATGTACACAGTGAGTGTGTACCATTATCTATAAGTCTTGGTAAGAGATGTTCATTACACAGAAGACATGCTTATGTTGATGATAATATAATGATGGAGTTACTTACATACTCTACATCAATATACTCTACTGGTTCTTTGTAAAACATTTAGCCATATTTCGAAGAATTTGTGCTTTAAGACATGAAATTCATTACAAAACCATGGAAATATCTGATAGTGACAAATGTTTTATAATATCCCTGGGAATATGATGATGATGATTGATGTTTTACGGCCACTTTTCTGCACATGGTAGGCTAAATGGGCCGAGCGACCTCCAAATGTAATGAGGCGAAGTCAAAGACGAAACAACCTTCAGATATGCCCACGCCGAGATTCGAACACGGGTGGTAGTAATCTGTGATCCAACACGCTACCGCTAGACCACGGAGGGGCCCAATATATATATATATATATATATATATATATATATATATATATATATATATATATATTATACTTGAGTGGATATTGAACGTTCTTTTCATCGCTTCTTTGCTACTTTTTCTTTTTAAATACACCATCACATATAATATGTAACGTAATGAAATTAGACAGACGTAAGTCAAACGTTTAAAATTGAACTCACTCTCACTTGACTTTATTATGTTTACAGAGTCAGAATGTAGAGCCCGTGGTAAGTTTTGTAAAATTAGTAGAGTAAAGGAACAGAGCTACAGTGGAGAAAACGGACCTGTTCTAAAGTTTACCTATTTTTCTTCCGTTTCTATGGATCATAAAGGGATGGAAATGATTACTAAATAAAGTGTATTAGTTTGGGGACTGAAATAACTTAATATGATAATAACTAGAACATTTAGTTACAAGCGAATAATTTTCCATAGCTTCCTACTATGGGAAGAGTAATATACTTATAAGTCGGTGATGAAGTCTAAAGGTATGTCGAATATCATTTGCTGAGCGATAAATCACGAATTTTATCTTCTTTCTCCTGTAGATCTGGGCTAAATGATCGATCGCTGATCAAAGATATTGGATCATCAATTACCACTTACTCACTGAGAAGATAACATTATCGATCAACACAAATTATGTTTATATTGATTACTTTTAGTTAGACCAGCTTTCTGACGATCACCAGTGTTTGTGTGTATGTGAGTGTGTATATGAGTGTGTATGAGTGCGTGTGCGTGTGTGTGTGGTAATGGTGGTGGTGTGTGGGTGTGTGTTTTAGGGTACGAAAAAGGTGTCACTGACTCCGAATATGAAAATCTAAACATCGTTTGAAACCTAAACCTCCACAAATATATACATAATTAAAACTATGCTTACTAAATATTCTACACCTCCACATATCTATATATGATTACACCAATACATGTGTTTGAGCTACTCATCAGCCAATGGGGCCCAGCTAATGTGCTTTTTGTATGTGACAAATATGTCACCCACCACGAGGCTACACCAGTGTTTGTATGAGCTGTATATATATATATATATATATATATATATATATATGTGTGTGTGTGTGTGTGTGTGTGTGTGTGTGTGTGTGTGTCTGTGTGTGTAAGCATGTTTATGTGCATGCGTGCGTGTTTGTGTTTATTACTTGAAATATTCAGATAATATGTCGATTGCATACACATTACCTGAAAAGGTCAGTAATATCATATTACCTGATTATACAGAGTAACTTTAATATATATATATATAAGATTGTCGTATATATATATATATATATATATATATATATATATATATATATATATATATATATAATATATATATTCTTTGTAACCAGACTAACATACACGCAGTCACATACATGTACGACAATCTTTATTTCTTAGATTAATAGAAAGGAGACCTATAATTAAATCTTATTCTCGTGTTACTTGTTTTAATTTAAAACTTACAGATTTTCATGTCGCCCATATTTTACTAAAAGGCTCGTAAAGCGCCGATTAACATTGGAAATAACCGAGTGTTCGCTTAGTAAGTAAACAAATGCTAAGAATAAGCTGACAAAATGCTTTTTAATCAAGATGTGTTCTCTTATTTTCACCGTTCATTGTATGCGAATGAGAAAGGGCGTTACATGTGTTAATACATCACATTACAGGTATTAGTTTACACACCTACGATAAACATTATATAGGCACTATGTTTACTGGATGTTTTAATTATAACGGTGACGCTGTAGAGACATCTTGACATAATATAAACTATTGAGGTTTTGCACTGACGTCATAAAATCACGGGATATTTGTTGTTGCCGCCATGTTGTGAGTCAAGCTATCCCTGCATATACTGGCTTGGTAAACTGGGAGCCAGGGCACGTTCATGCTTGGTGTACAGCAAATACAAAATACATCCGTATTAACGACATCATGGGCCATACATATGTTGCTGTAAGCTATAAGAGACGTGGAGGAAGGGACAAGGCTATACTTTTTTTATAGATTTCAACGGATCCGGACAGGAAACAAAAATGGATAGCAGCAGGAAACAGATACTGAGAGAGGTACAAACGGACCAAAGCCTACACTTATGGACGCTTAGTTTACACTAGAGTGTCAGCCACTTCGGTCACAATGTGAAGCACAAAGGGTTTATTTAATAATTTAACCATAAACGAAACATCTTTTATTGACAGTGATGATAAATATATACAGGGCTGCCATCTTATGATAGTCTCATTTGTGCTTAGAGCTATGCATTATCTAACATAAAAACCACATGTTTACTCTCTACATATCAACAATATATGATGACCCTTATGTGATTGAGGTTGAGGCCTTTGCTGTTGTTAGACAAAAGTATACAATGTTACAAAGTAAAATACCTATAATTTTATTCCAATATGACCCGTTGAAAAAACACAATTAACCTGAGTATAATGATCTCTTAAAACTACCGCCATTTTGTTATAATTATTTATATACGTGTGTCATTTAACCACAAAATCACTGTTTGATGCAGATAGGGTGAGAACAATCATTAATAATCTGATCCATCCATCTTTAACATAAATATATACTTCCAGACCTTTATACGCTTTCAGTTGATCTTCAGTATAAGGGGATGGTGCTCTGATCAAGTAATTGTATATATCAGGGTATGTGACCTTTTGATATATACTGATATGATCATTATTGACCCATATCTCTGGCAGCATAGTGGAGGGATATTGGATTATCTTATATTTATACCTTGCTAAGACATCTGGTGGTAAATCCATGCTAATTATCAGATCCATGTCATTTGCTGCATTGTAGCAGACTACAAACCAGTGTACTGGCCTGTAGTGAAGCCACTGCTTGACCTCCATCATGGCGGCATAAACAAACTGTGACTTGTCTGTGACGTCAGGTGCAAAACCTCAATACTCGCCGTATAAGTATTATGACTAGCCCTGGCCTGGTGATTTTTGTGTTCTTTAAATATAATCTTAGCTGTTGCATAGTTACATTTTTAAAAGCACATTTTAACTGACAAACGTTATATAACTCATTTTAGAAGAACACTTTTCTATTTCAACCAATTATCTTATGTTGTTCTTTGTCAGTTTGTTTTCGTGTATTGATTTAATTAGGATGACGACCCCCGATGTGGAAAATATTGTACTGATCGTTGTTTTATTGGTGATTAATATCGCATCACATGCAATGAACGTAATAGAAATAATATCACGTGACATTAAAACACGTGCTGACAAACACATGCACACACAAGAATTTATCAAAACACACTTATTTATATTTTGCCTAAAAAGGTCCGTTTTGTGTGTTTTATCTTATCTCATCTGATCCTATCATAATAATTATTATCTGTAATACATGTTATCTCACGTTACCTATATAAACCTAACTAAATGTATCTGACAATCATCATCGCGTCATGTTCTAGTGTCATAACTCTGAGCTATGATCGTCTAAAATTACAATAATCTCTTCATAAATATTAATAAACATCAGTGGAAAATGCTTTCATTAATTCAATATCAGCAACTTTATATAGACACGTCACGATAATTGCTTCTAGTTCTGAAAAGGAATTGATCGCAATTACCTTTTAGTTAGAATAAAGGTTGTTTTTAGAATAGGGATTTATTTGCCAGGGGTCATGACTCTGATAGATAAAAGGTTTTTCAAATCACAATAAAGCAGTTCTTATTGATAATATAAAATTAGTTTGAAAATGATTTTTAATGTTTAATAATTGCGTTCCTTTTGGGTGAAAAGTATCCCCTCGAATTGAAAAATAAAGAGACACAAGAAACATCTTCAATAATTTCGAGTTTGGCCAAATAAGATAAATAGTAAAGTTGATATCGTAGTGCAATAAAGGCTTCCAGATTGAGGTTCGAATCCCAGCGTTTACCTTGTCTGTGAAATTTTACATTAAGTTTCTCATTTTCTCATGAAGTAGAACATATTTCTGTTGATATCTCAAATATAAAAAACACGCTTGGTTAGTAAAAGGTCAGGCTGGAATGTTGTGCATTTTCGGTTCGAAACCACCAACAGTTGGTAGTCTTTACTGGGCATCTTAGTTATTTTAATTATAGACGAATACCTGATGTTGGATGGGGATGGATTGTTGTATATTATAAACAGAGATTTGGCAGCTGGAATGTTGATAGTTAACGATAATCCTAGACTGCAGAGGTCCCTACAAGGATTCAATGAGAAAATCAGAATCTTCTGTAATTTGTTGAAGTCAGCCGTGACTGTTGCATATACCTGTGCTGAATCTAGGTGTTGTAAACAGCCGAATTATAAGCATGATGATAATACTACTGTTTCCACACCAGTCGTCGTAAAGGTGGGCAGAAAGGTAATTAAGCATATTAAATATGTTAGATTAGGTGCAGTCAGCCACAAAGTAAGTGCTTGTAAACGTAAACTTGGAGTAATTGCCTGTAATCTGATTATTCAAACTATCAGTGAACAGGCGAAGGTTTTATTTAATGTCAATTCAGGTGTTTCGTATTTTGGTTTTAGATATAAATCTATTACAGTTAACGTGATCCCCCCTTGTACACAAGCTAGGGATTTACCAAGGTCAATAAATTATCATAATATACATTTCATAGACTTTTTATATGATGAGCAGAAGGTTGATGTTCCTTAATCAGTACTGTATCTAATAGTTTAATCTTAATGGGGGGGGGGGGGATATACCTGTGACTGATTATGACATATAGGAAGGTACTGATATATTAACCCTTCCTCAGAAGTGTCTTGTAACTGATACTGATTAGCTTAATATAAATCAGTTAGTTTCTTCATTTATGAACTATATATATATATATATATATATATATATATATATATATATATATATATATATATATATATATATATATAGGCTGTTATTAATAAGTCTGAGACAAGTGAGTGGTATGCATAGTTGGACAAAATCACATATATAAGGTTACAGTACTTTTTCTAATATTTTTCGTCCCGATCCTTCTAAACAAAATTTCTTTAAAAATTAATTATTCTTTGACCGTTATATTATATGACGATTTCATAACTGATGACCTAAATTTCCGAGTGGATAATAGGTCTGATATTGAAGTTCGTAGGATTTGCAGTATACTGAACTCCCGTGGATTGATTCAACGTGTTTGTGATGTGACTCACACAGGAGGCCACATACTAGATTTGATCATCCCTCAAAACTCGGACTCGATCATAGTTTGAAACCCTTCTGTATATGAATAAGTGGCAACAAGAGTAAATCAATTGGCGATTATCTATAAACAAGTCAGATTGCATGCGATGAAAGATTACATGCAGAATGTTGTGAAGGATTTACAGTCCTCTCGACTGCTAAGTATATATGAGTATTCAATTGTTGAGCTAATAGAAGCCTATAACAAAGGTATCCAAAATAAACTTAATGTTCCCTCTTGCTAAAAAAATCATCACATTGAGACCGCTGTTCCCGGGTTCTCCGTTTAGTGTAGTTCTGCTAAGAAAAGTTGGAGGAAACCTACCAATCGATTCACTTTGATATATACAGGGAACGCTCTACAAAAAATGAATGCACTATATTTCGAAGAGAAGTGTTTCTATTAAAACAAAATAAGTACGAGGAAAAGATGAAAAGAAATTAAGTTAACATGGAACGTAATGGCAATTAACTCAAATATAATCTGATCCAAAAACATATATCAGTGAGACTTCTGCGATCTGAGTTTGGTCACTTAATAGGGTGCCTATATAGGGAGATATACGGAGACGTAAATCTATTCGAACACCAAATCCTAGACTGTGGAATAAGCTGCCTAAGTATATTAAACTTGAAGCAAATAAGGAAATAATTTTTAAAGCTCCGAAAACCCACTTATTTAAATTAGTCTATTTATAACGTCCATCTATCAGTGTACGTATGCATTGAATGTGTTTGTGCTAAACGAGCCAGAACATGTTTTAATTATACGTTTAATGTAAAGCGGCTTATAGTAACTCAAGGTAAACCAGCCGCTACTTAAAATACTATTACTATGTAAGATATTATAATATTATCAGATCAAAATAACAAAGTATATAAATACCTTTAGCTAACATCAGATCCTATGCCATCAATCCTATAACGGTTCGTGAAGGAGGAGTTTCATTTATGGCGTAGTCTTTGTCGGCTAATACATTTTATTGCGAGTGGATTAGTGAGTGGGTGGATATTCATAAACATATATTGATGATGATTCAAATGGATTTCATCTGTAATCTAAACGTATATGCTAAAGGACCGTATGTTTTAGACAATTCATTGGCCTACATAAATAACCAAATATTTTCTAGAGGGAATACTAGACCAATTCTCTACACAATAATTCTTCATAGTCACCAACATAGTATACCACTGATTTCGTTAAACACCGACAACGAGTTGACGGAATGCAACAGAGAACCTCCTAGATTTCACCTCTGCACGCCGTATATTGAACACATCAAATATTACTTGCATCACACAGGCTAAAATGTTGCCTCTTGGCAGGATATCAACAGATGTGTTTAGATATCGCGAGACATTACAAATCTCTTTGCCAGAAATAACCAAGATCATAATGATATAGCCATTCTGTGGTAAGAAATCTACGATGGCCAATGTGTCCTTGGTTTTGTATGCAAATTGATATTGGTTTTATAAATCTTAATAGTAATAAAAACAACAACAACAACAACAACAACAACAACAACAGTAATAATAATAATAATAATAATAATAATAATAATAATAATAAGCCCAAAACTAATATTGTGTCTATTTATTATGAGCACAAATTAAGTCAAGCCATATTTTAAATTTTAATTGTTATTGTCAGGTCCTTTCACGCGGATTGTTTACATATTTAATAAATTTGTCAATGACATTACATCTCATGACACCACTTTTGCAAATATCTCGGAACAGATGTCCTAAAAGCAGATGATTCTTTTATAAACAAAGAAACTAATCCAAACAGTAGCGAGCGGTAGATCATAATTATATATGAATTGATTCAAATGTTATATAAGAACAAATCACAGTCAGTCAGAATAAAGTGGCAGATGTCACAGGCCTTAGACTAGATATAACAGAGTTGTGTGCTAAATAACAATAATGTGGTATTTCGTCATAGGGATTACTACAATTGTTTACTGTACCATGGCAATAGATAAGCTAGTGGATGTTGGCTACACTTTGTTTTTGCTGAAGGTCTTCGAGATGGCAAAGACCTTCGTAGCTTACAGTTATCTGATAATACTTCTTCGTGATGGCTTCAAGGTAATGACGAATAACGGCTATGGAGTGTGTTTTATAACGGTGGTTATATATAAGCACACACACACATAAACACACGCATACACAACATTAGCATTATAGGACACAATTCCTCCCGTCCTTTGTCATCAACGTTAAAGAAGATTAAATGACCATCTCGCCAAAGGTGGCACAAATGCAGAACATTTGTCACAATTAGACAAGTGGTCCATCCCATCTGACTTATCACTGTCCTTATTAGGGATAGACGTGGTTTTATTAAATTATGTCTAGCTAATTATGGGTAAGGGAAGTACGTAGTTGTCTACAAGAGTTTCCATGGAGATAATACTACGCCTAACGGTAAGAGGCTTGTATGGAAGCGTTGTTTGTTCTGGCTCAAACCTGTAAGTAAAATACATATGAATGGAAACATAGAGATCGAAAAGTTTACATATTTAAATGATCTATTTTATTTACCGGGAACCCAACATCACAATTACTAAACAAACTAATATTTTGATGCCATATTTTCATTAACTATGGGTAAACAATACATCTAAAGATTATAGTATAGGGTCAAGAACCTTTATTCAAAATGTACGTGCTCATACCATTCTCTTGCTGTTTGACATACCAACAACAACAGTAGAAGAACCAGCAGCAACAGAAACAACAACAGAACTACAACTGCAGAACTACAAAAACTGCTACTAATGGTACTACTACTACTACTACTACTACCTACTACTACTACTACTACACCTACTGTTTCTACTACCACTATCACTACTACTACTACTAATACTACTACACCTACTGTTTCTACTACCACTACCACTACTACTACTACTACTACTACTACACCTACTGTTTCTACTACCACTACTACTACTACTACTACTATTATTATTACTATTACTACTACTGCTACTACCACTACCACTAATACTACTACTATAACAACTACTACTGCTATCACCACTACTACTATTACTATTACTGTTATTGTTACTCTTACTACTACAACTACTAATACTGCTACTTATACTATTACTAATACCCTTCAATAGTATCTGCCCATCCCCCTTCCCATAACAAATAACCTTCGTTTCTCCAAGTATAGAGTACCCCGTGACCGTAATATATTTAGACTATTAATTAAGATTAAGTCTTGAAAAGATCCAGTAATTGTTTGATTCAGTTACGTAATTTTTCTTTGGTTGCAACCGAATATTTCAAAATGTCAGTTTTTTCAATTTATATACGTTTAATTTAATTGATTTAAATGCTATTTTCTAGAAAGCGTGGCATTTGGTAAATGTCTATTATTAAATGAAAACGTGTTCTAACCACTATGAAGCCAGTTTAGATGCGATAATTGTAACAGTCTGCTCCTCTGGGCCAGTATGTTGTTTTTAATAAAGTGGAACATAATATAAATTGCTTTATGGTGAAAGACACGTTTCGTTTATTAGATACGAATCCCTTCAGTATTCTGGAATCACGGATCCAGATGGTGTTTCTAGTATTTTGTCTGATGTCCCGTCATTCATACCTGGTGTACCACAGGGTTTATTCTTGGTCAGTTGGCTTTACAATGTACACATATCCCCATGATACCATTGTGTGTGGGATGGCGTCAGATATCACTCGCTGATATCCGGCTATGGATGACACAAAACGTATAAACTTAAACGTCTCTAAACCAAATATTATCTATTTGGCTTAACCACACTAAATTAAATCCATAACAATTATCATCATTTTAGAAAACCGAATTTGCCAATATTGTCCAAGCGCCAGTGAAAATCTAGGCTTTGTTTTTTATAAATGTATTATAACTCAGAGAGTGATAAATACTTGAAAATGCTATCAGACATATTCAATTCCTTAAAACCTATTAGTCGGAGTATCTATTTCATGATTTGACTAATCAATATATTAATGTATAATTCGTGTAGTATCCCAATGTGAAGAGTAGGAAGTCATCGTGAAAACTCGGGTTATCTATTTAGATAATGTTGTAGGCTTCTTTGTCGAGACACATCTCTTATGCCAATTGTGTGTTTAGTGTCGGAGCCCTCACTTCACGAAACACCTTTACGGTGAGTGTTATAAATGCGGCGTGTTTTTTTGAATATGTTTTAGAACTCAGCTATTCAAGGTAGCTTTCATCGGTAAAACATATTTATTATTCAAATCTTTCCTGAGATTTTACAGGTATTTTATTTCGGATAATACTGTACGGCTTCTTGTTTGGAATGGCTCCTACTAATACGGGCGCTTTATTAAATATACAGTATTATAAATATTATTATCTTGTATTACTTATTGCCGTTATGGTGTAGACATTCCGGATTGCTTTTCTCGGATAACGGTGCATGTTATGTAGCACACAAGTAGAATATTTCTTTTTGGGGTGGGGGGTCCTCTAAGGTTTACAGCAGTGAAAGCTTTCTGATTGACTGTTTATAAACAGTTATCAAAAGATAGATACGTATATGACTATCTAAAATGTTAACTGGTTTGATAATTGAATTGGTTAATTAGCACAAATACCTTTATATGCAGCCGCACATCGATTCCCTCACCAACGCATGGCGGACAACCGTTATCTCTTAAATTAAAACAAATTAGATCTATATTTAAATATCGTCTTCTTCGTTTTACTTTAATATTTATAGGGTTTTTTTGAGACTGTGACTGTTTATTGAAAGACGCGAAAAACTAATTAGCAATGGGACTCCAGAATGTTCGTTTTGTGAGGAAAAGAAAAAGGCTAAACATATTATAACGAAATCCTTTCAAATCGAAACACATTCTCTTTTATCACAGTTCATTGTGCAATCGCAATAAACGTGGTGTTACGTAGTTAAAAAAAAACCATCACATTACGGTTAACAGTTTCGACACAAATAGTAAATATTCTATAGTTAATATTTTTGTACCGGATGTTTCATCTTTAATCGTGGCACTATAGAATGATCGTCACACTATAAAAGTGACATTCGCCATATATTGAATATGGCTAGCCCTTTCTTGATGTCGCGAAGCTGACTTTAATTTTGTCTTAGAAAATTATAAAAAGATATTCATGAATAACTAACATTATACAATTAATTTGAAATGAACTATTTTCTATTTCAACTTATCATCTCATGTTGTTTTTTGTTATATTGCCCTCGTGTGACATTGTTTACGTATAGGACAACGACCTCTGATCTGATATCATTATGCTAATAGTTGTTTTATTGATAATTACCATCGCATTCTGGGCAATGATTGTTGACATGGTAACGACGAGATTTTGATGAGAATCTTACCTTTATTAAACGTGAACTATGTTTTGTTATGATATGCTTAGGTGCTTGACGAAAAGCATATGTCTAACCGGAAACAAGTGTTTGCATGCACACGCTTGGGGTGTGTGTGTGGGGGCTTTGTGTTTTGTGTGTCGTTCCCTATTTCCCCCCAAAACTTTTTTAAAAGTTTTTGTATGTGTGTTAGTGTAGGTGCTTGAATGTGCGTGCGTAGATAAGTGTGTGTATGTATGTGTATGTGTTTGTGTTCGTGTATGTGTATGTATGTGTTTCTGGATTAGAAAAGCATCGAGTGCGCACCTTGCATTAGTTGTAATTTACGTGTACTCAAAAACATCCGAAGTTGTTTAGCCTTTTTTATGTTGAATTATGGAACTTTTATTTGAGTGTTAGTTTAATAGTCGGGTCTTATCATAAAATATGTATTTTACTTATATCCATCGTTACCTATTAACCCTGTTGACAATAGTTAAAGGTGGCCGTTTATTGTAAGTTAGTTATATTGATATTTTGTCAAAAGTCATCATTAAAGGTTGAAATAATCACCTTATCTCGGACAAAGTAACCAGCTCAATTCCTTACATATTTATTATCGACATTGCAGCACGTCAAGGACGAAGAAGATATTTATTTTACTTTCACCAACATCTATGACTTTGTTTCAGAAAAACTGAAAAATAAAATTCCCTGACCTATATTGATTACATATTACAGCAAATAATGAAAATGAAAGATTTAGATGAATTTCGCCAATTTATTAACCTCTTCTTGCTCATCTCATATAAGGATAATACCTGGGATACCATAAAGTAAGGTTAAAGTGATATCATAACATATCACTTGAATCTTGCCACAACTATATTAACAAAACACATTTCACGCAATAAAATACTAAAATACATGTTATTTTTTTCACATGCTAAATCTTTAGTTCTAGAAATTAACAAACTAGGAGATATCTGATATTTGTATATGATTTCTTTCTTATTATTTAAATTCGGCGATCAGTTGGGGTCGGCATTAGAACACTGCGCTACAAATCTCCAGGTCGTGGGTTCCAATCCTATTTATCTCCTATGTTAGTTCGGTGTTTCTTTTGGAAAGCGCCCCTCGCCCATTATTATCGGGTGTGTCAAGCTAATAGTCTAAAGAAACAACTCACTCACTTTTATAGCTATAATAATATTATTAAAACTAATTATTAATATATATGGTAACATCAACATATCATGTCCAAATACTAATTTAATTTCAATCCATTCGAATGAATGGATTGAAATTAAATTAGTATTTGGACATGATATGTATTGAATATACATATTTATCAATACGATAA
>JAODUP010000849.1:27500-170661 GCA_025642065.1 Paralvinella palmiformis
CAGGATATATGATTATTTTCTTGTTGTTGTTTCTGTTGGTGTTGCTATTATGTGATTATCGTGGTTAAAATAGTTAATTACGAGTGACAGATAAAGGAGGCAATCAGATGGCGTACGTCGGTTATTGACATTTCTATGTAGATATAGAACAAAGTGTAAATGTTGCTGTTTTACGGCCACTTCTTGTGCACAACGATTATGATCCATCCTCCAAAGGTAATGAGGCGAAGTGAAATATGAAACACCCTTCTGACATAACCCGGGCCAGGTTTGAACCCAGGTGTTATAGATCTGTGGCCAACCGCGTTACCACTTAGGCCATTGAGGCGCCCTCTGTGTCGATATAGACGTTTGGTGTCTAACAATTATGAGTACTATCGAATATCTGCCTCATAACGAAATAATGTATAAATAATAAATTATGTCCAAATATTAACGAATCATCTCCAAGTTAACTGTCTTTGCTGACAGGAAATAGAAATAAAACCTATCAGGACTAATGACAGAATCCCAGTTTGAGATAAGCGGATAACGCTGATTCCTTTAATAAAAAATGTTTCATTAAAATAATCACAGTTGAATACGCGATGTGGATGCATAAAAATGAAGCCTCATTAGTCACCCTTTGGTCATTCAATGCACTGACTAATGGATATAATTGCCACTGTACCTTCGAAATACATAGCTTTTAGTGTAGTTTGATCTATATGAGACTAACACAACAAGGAGGTATTGTTTTTGATCTTTACAAAGCCGACAACGATTGTCACCATCAGCTATAATATTGCGTTAGTAAATAGTCGTAGATATATTCGTGAAACGATTCGGTCACCGCTGTTCACATACATGCGCGCGCGCGCGCAGGCACGCATGCATGCACACATGCACGAACCCACACACATACACACATACAAACACGCACGCACACATATAAATGTGTTCCTGATTATTCTAATAGTATGCCTATTGTGCTTAAGCCATTGACCTGGTTGTTGATTTTGAATCCGGATGATCCCTACGTTTGTGAGATTAGTTTCCCTTCTAAATGACCCATTGCCATACATATGCCATACCTGTGACCAACTATGAGGGTTAATCTCACCTAAACGTGCTTGAATCCCCCATTATTTGTCTGATCTTTACATTTGTAATAGTTTTAAACGATACTGCCAATTTACAAAACGGAATCTCCAACTAATCTGTTATTGTTAGGATATGATAACTGTTCATTCCATTCATCACAATTTGAATTGTTTTCTTCGTGGATGTTACATTAATATTTTGTGCTATTCTTTAATCAGAAACCGATAATGGTTTCTGGTACCATCAATACCAATATAATTGCAAATCGATTAATTATTTACTATTGTAAATATAGAGTGGGTTCAGTTCTGAAACATTGATCATCTGGAATCATAGAAAAGGCTTTATCTCACAGCACAGAATGATTATCTGTCGTATTGAATATTCCGGAGTTCCTGTGTATTATTTAATCATTTAACAGATAATAAGTTACTTCTGCTATCCCCAGAACGATCCCTGGAGGTGATTTGTGTCAAGTGTGAAGACGGCCATCACGGAAGGAACCACCAGATCACCGACTGACTTACTCATTATACTTTATTGTTTTGATTTATAATCTCACAAGATTGTATAATCTGAGGTCACTCATTATATCACATCTAACCTCATCTTGCTATATAATCCAATAAGCCATAGCATCAAACAATCCATATCGATTTAACATCGACATATATGTACATGTATTAAATCCTAATTAGGGCGCGCTATCCAAATGTCATTTAGGATCAAATAAATCCCCAATCTCCATATATTACGACTGATGTCAATAAAGATAATTATGAAGATTTACCTGAAATGTTACTAAAATGACATATTATTTTTACACTCGCTGACCCCACAATTTGTTAAAACCTGTTTGTTAGAGATGTAGCTGGCAAGATATTGCTGCTCTGTATACGTTTTATTTTTCTAAACCTTCCCCCCTTTATTATAATAATTATAATATGTATAATAATAGTGGAACAAATGCAAACAATGGCTTGCACATACGCACTCATATACCGAAATATATCCACACCTATTTACTAATACGTTTACCTTAAATTGTCATGTCCCTTACACTTTTATTTATGTGCCCCTTTTATGTTATATTCTTCCAGTACACTTATTTCACTAATTTAGCGTTTACCCCTGTAAATTTGTGTCCCCTTGTCCATCTTACACTCACCTGGATTCATTTATGCATTTTTGCCCCTTTTATGTTATATTCTGTTATGTCATTTCATTTCATATTTGCTGTATGTCTGTTTTGTGTGTTTTATCTTAACTCACCTGAATACTCGTTATATGCATTAAGCCTTACCTTACGTTTCCTATTATAACTAGTTCCATTTATCTTATTATAATAGTTTCATGTTCTAAAGTCGTCACTCTGAGTTGTGATATTCCTAAATTACAATAATCTGTTAATAAACGTCGGCGGAAAAAGGTTTACATTATTATGTATCAGCAACTTTAGACAAAGGACGATAATCGCTTTTAGTCCTGAAACGGGATTTATAGTAATTATCTTTAGGTAGAATGAATGTTATTTGTAGAATAGGGATTTATTTGTCAGTGGTCAATGACTCCCATAGGCAACAGGTTTTACAAATCAAAATAAAACAGTTCTTATCGATAATTATCGAAATTATGTTTAAGGTATTGTTTAAGTTGGATGATAGTGGATTATCTAGTTGTATAGTTTGCTATTAATATGGACGAGATCGATTCCATACAGAAAGTTATGAAGGATTTCCAGTCATCCCAACTGCTAAATAAATGTGAGTATTCAGTTACTGATCTGATACAAGTCTATAACAAAGGTGTTAAAAATATAATTAATATTCCCTCTTTTTAAAATTCATTAACCTGTGACTGGAGCTCCCTGGTTCTCCATTTGATTTAGAGAATTCGAAGGAAATTAACTAAACCGAGCACTTTGATATTTATAGGAAATATAAGTACACTATTATTTAGGATATGTGTTTCTATACAACAAGGATACAGTGTGAGGAAAAGATCAAAAGAAACTCTATAAATTAAAACTGAACTTGATGGCAAGTAAATTAAATATTCTACATTTATTTATCCTTAACTCTTGGCGGATGAGTTAATCAATTTCTTCATTAAAAAAAAAAACAATCATCAGGAATAAGGTCATTTCTAGTTGTTGAAATGATATCGTCAAACTCGCTATGAATGCGTGCAGTATGTTTAATTGGAAATTGTTCGAGATGTTTCGACCAGCTTCGGCAATTTAAGTTAAGAAGATAATCATCAAATTTCCGAACAAAGCATTCGACTTAGATCTATTGCTTAAATGGCTCTATGACAAATGTGTGGATCCAAATGAGACACTAATGACTTTCTAGCTATTATAAACAAGTCAATGGCTTAGTCAGTGAAGCCATTGTGCTTGAAACGAGCCACCGCAGCGCCGTATCCAAAGGGAGCTGGGTTACATTAGGAAGATGTGAAGAATTATGATCCTATTTCTAACCTGCCTTCATCTTGACACTTAATGAAACGATAGTAGCAAGCCGTACCTAAGAGCACTTAGTGATATAGTGACTTCAAATGAAGAATTATTAGTTTGCGTATCACAGAGCACATTAAACAAATACTGATCTCATAAAAGAGGACCGTGACATTACTGAGGCTCTTGAATAAACTTCCATTGCTGAATTAATTGATATGTCTGGAGCTTTTGACGCAGTAAATTAACCAAGACTACTAGGAGTTAGAAGTTTAGCTTAGCAGCAAAGAACAAACTTTAGCCTGGGTAAAGTCTTACCTGACAGACCGATCTTAGGGTGTTCAGTCACGGGTATAACTTCGCCAGATATATGTTTTAATTTGGATATACTACAAGGATCAATTTTACGACCAAAGATTTACTATATATATAATAAATAGGGTTGGAAAATGAATACCATTGTTATGCCGACGATTCTTGGGTCTACATGACTTTCAAGCGAATTCAAAACAGAGCAGCTGGCATAGTGATAAATACCCGTTTGATGGCTGAAGCCATATGGCAGTTGTGGGTTGAATATTGCTCCCTCAACTTCGTAGATGTCATTTATATTAGAAACGCTTGAAAAATATTATATCTGTTCTGAAAACACACCCGTTCAAGATTTTCCTCACAGATAAATAATGATTTTCGTTCATATCCCTTCTTAGGTTTTTACAAACATATTACTTGAGGCATCATTGTACAGCGGCTTTGAATGGGTTATGCTTGTAAGTGCACTTTATTAAATAAATATTGTTATTATTATTATTAGTATTAGTATTAGTATTATTATTATTATTTTTATTTTTATTATTATTATTATTAAGTTATTATAATTCATCCCCAATTGAAGCTTGTAATACAGACAAACTTATTTTCCATAAACAGCAACAAACTGAAACTGAACAAGTATAAGATCGAATACATTGTTTTCTCACCGAAGCAACATGTAAAGAAAGCTAGAGATGTTCACATTAAAGTAGGATCCAGTTATTTAAATCCTCTATGTCTGAAAGATCTAAGGCTTATATGCGGTAACACTCTAGAAATGGAGAAGCAGGTAATTGATATGTGTAAGTCCAGTTTTTATCACATAAGAAACATATGATTAGTTGTAAGTATATAAATGATGAGACACGGAAGACTTTAATCCAAACACTTGAAATATATAAATTGGCCTACAGCGAACATATAACATCTGTAGGATTCTTCTAAAATATTATAATAATATAATATATTTTAATATTAGCCTACACCATTCAGAGTAAAATGATAGTGTATATTATGACCTTTAGCTGACCTCAGATCCCAGGAAAATAGGAGTAATCACAAAATTCAAGCTAAGCAATGCATTCTTATAAGGTTTCTTGGGGGGGAGGGGGGAGGGAGATTTTATATTTATTGTGTTATCTGTGTCGGATATTAAGTGTCATTATAAGTGCGTGAATGAGTATACGAGTGTGTGAATGAATAAATAAGTGAATGTTTGAGTAAGTGAGTGAATGAATGGGTAGGTGAATGAATGAGAGTGTTATTTAGCTTCAGCTATAATAACATCTGGTACATAATGCCAAAGGGGGATTCCCTTAATAAAGGTAATAAATACTTATAATAAAACTCTAATAAAACATTTGAAGTGATATTGAGTTTCTCTCTAATGACCGGACTAACTTTATTTTATATATATTTCACAAAGGTCAACATAATGATGATTGAAATGAATTTCCTCAGTAAACTGAATTTATCTGGTAGAATACCTTATACTCTAGACCATTCAACGGTCTACACATATATGCATAACATTGCTAAATAGAATACTAGGGAAATAGTCTACAGAATAATTATTCATAATCAAACAGATACTGTAACACTAAGTACATTAAAGATAAACGATTGGTTGATGGAATTGAACAGAGAACCTACTGACTTCTAACCCAACGCATTACCCGTCAAAGACCACGACTATACGTCACCTGGTCACACCGTATGTTGTACACATCAAACACTATTGTCATCACTAAGCCTCAACTCTAGTCATTTGTCATTACCAAACAGTCAACAGATTTATTCCGAAATTTCAAGACATCATCAACATCTCTGTTAATTATATCACCATTCTGTATCGTCATTCTGTAGTAAGAAATCTGGGATGAACAGTGTTTTCGTGGTATTATGGTCGAATTAATAATAATAATAATAATAATAATAATTAATAATAATAATAATAATAATAATAATATTAATAATAAGAAGAAGAAGAAGAGGAATACACAGGTTATTCATCTATAAAGAAAGAAAATAATCCGGACTGTACATAATTTGTGATCATTGTTATATATAGGTCGATTCAAATCCTAGATAAGAACATATTACAATCAGTCAGAACAAAGTGTCAAATGACACATGCCTTAGACTAGATTTACAATAGTTGTATGCTGAATGACAAAGGAGATGCTATCTGAGTGGTCTACAGTTGGATTCTTCGTCAACGGGATTAAAATAATGATTTGCTGTATAATGGCAAAAAGATAACTTACTGGATGTTAGAGTTATGGATCTGTGAAATGGCAGAGAGTTTGTTATCTAATGCTAATATGGGGGTACTGTTTCGTGTTGGCTCTAGGATAATGATGAAAAACGGTATTGGAGTATCTTGGTGTCAAAGTGGTCTCTCTCTCTCTCTCTCTCTTCTCTCTCTCTCTCTCTCTCTCTCTCTCTCTCTCTCTCTCTCTCTATATATATATATATATATATATATATATATATATATATATTCACACTTATAAAATATTATTAATTTAGGACAACATTGCCCTTGATAATTGACATCTATCCCTCTGGACGAAGATGACACCGAGACAGAATAGATGTCTTAATTGGACAAGTGACCCTTTTCATCTGAGTAATTGCTGTCTTTATTAGCGATTGACGTGTTGATATTATATTAGGCCGTGAAAATGCAAGGTAAAGGAAATACGTGGTCATGTATAAGTATTTTCATGAATATGATATTACCGGTATCGATAGCAAGGATGTATGGAAACCTTCCGTTTTGTGGAACCCCCCCTCCAGTAAAATACGTATTAAGTGATTGCTGTTGATGGATACAGCAGTAGCACAAGCAGTAGTAACATCATCAGAAGCAACAATACGAATAACACCAACGACAGCAACTGAAATAAAGAACTGTAATAATAACAACAATAAGAACACAACTAGTATGAACTAATAATACAAGAACAATTTCTACTACTAATACTAATACTTATACTACTAATACAAATACTTCTACTACTAGTACTACTACCTCTTCAATTACTACCACTACTCCTTCTACCTAACATAATAATACAATAATAATAATAATAATAATAATAATAATAATAATAATAATAATAATAATAATAATAATAATAATAGCAGTAGTAGTAGTAGTTATAGTATTAGTAGTAGTAACATTAATAACCATATATTAAGATTGCCTAACCAAGTTGATTGTCATTTTATGAGATGTCTTGTTATTGTCAGATTTCATAACCATACACTGATTCGGACATAAATGATATCATCTTGATATCTGACACTATCTTTCTCTCTCAATTAAAGATTGTATTCATGATGGTGCCTCAGGTCAAGCGAGCCTACTCATCAATGTTATCTTCCCATCTCTTCCAACGATTAATAACCTTTCCTTCTTTGGCCTTTGCAATAGGATCTGAGAGGTACATAGTGACCGTAATATGTTTTGACTGTTAATATGTCCGGGAGAGATCTATTAGTTTGTCTGATTCATCTACGTACTTTTTCTTTGGCAGTATGCAAATACAAGTAATTCATCCATGTAGGTCTGCATTAACAGTCCATATCTTAGGAACATCATCAGATATTTAGTTGTTTTTTTAGGTGGTTGCACCTGAATATTTTCTGAAAAGGGTGAGCTCTGATAAATAATTAAAAATAGGTATTGTCTGTTCTCCTTTCCCAGTCTGCTGCTTTTAATAACGTTGAACAAGGTTGAAAGACAGTATTGGTGTATTAGAAAACTCTTTTGAATGTCTTCAGTATTATTTAGAACATAGCTGCCTGAACATGTCCCGAGATTCATACCATTTTGTTGTGGGGTGGGATTAAATATTAGTTACTGATATCCGCCTATGGATGACACAAAACGGGTTAACTGAGATGTCGCTAAGCGAAATATTATCTATTTGGCTTAAGCAGATTATGTTATACCTCCCTCCCCCCAAAAAAAAAAAAACCAAACAGGATTACAGATAAGTGAATTTTCCGTTACCCCTAATACGTCAGTGAAAATGTAAGTTTTTTTAATAAATATATTGATGTGTATATATCAGTATATCGAGCTGTCTACTGCCATCTTCATTCACTTTCTAGAAGCATTTGTTAATGTGGTCAATGTCTTTGTTACACCTCGAATAGACTGTTGTAACATCATTTTGTATAATATTTAATTATAATATCCATCTCCTTTTAGAGAATTATGAATGGTGCAGTTTGGAGAGTAATAACTACTTGAAAATGTTATGAAATTAAGCCAATTCTTTAAAAGCTACCTATTAGACAGTGAATCTATTTTATGATTTGGCTAATGAATATGTAAATCTTTCAATCGTGCAGTACCTAAATCTCTATGTGAACAGTAGAAGGTCATCCAGAAACTTCAGACCATCCTTTCAGATAATGCTATAGGCACCTGTGTCTCGACACAAGACATATGGCGATTGTGCGTTTAGTGTCGTACCCACTACATCATGGAACAGATTTCCGACGAGTGTTATCAATTAGTTGTGTTTTGAAAGGCTAAAGTATCTCCTAAGAACTCGTCTATTCAAGATGGCTTTCACTGGTAAATCATCTTTATTACGGTATATATTTGTATATAAGTCTATCTCGTATATAAGTCAGGGCCAGTATATCAGTTACTATCACGGGAAATTGCCTAATTTGAACATAGGACGAGGCAGAATTTAAAACTTTGAAAATAATCTTATTTTAATAAAAATTGGAGTTTAAGGTTTTGACCTGGCATGTTGAAATTATCAAAACGTCGAATTACTGGTAGAGATATGTGTATGTAGAACTTGTTTTTATTCACAGCTTCTTATCTTGTTGAAATTTGGGGTAGAGGCCACTAGCTGCCGCCTATTGGGCTGTAGACATCAGAGCTATTTAAACATAAAACTAACTATGTAGACAGCTAATTGAGCTGAAATTGTTAAGTATTGCGCGTAATCACAGCTTTATGTGTTTAAAACATTGAATGAAACAATAAAGTAGAAGCTGTAAAGAAAACCATAACAGGGATGCTGAAGACAACAAACATGAAATTCGAAGAAATAACAAAGACAGTTAAGAAGCAAGTAGAGTCGATAAGGAAGCTAACAGAAGCAGAACATCAAGACATTAGTAATGCAAACTCAGCTTAAAAATCACAGAATAAACAGATAGACTAGATATATTAGAGAGAGGAGCAGGAGAGGTCAATAGAGGAGCCGAAAAAGAAGGAGGAAGAGTATGATGAAATAGAAACAAGATTGAAAGAATTGAAGGATGTCGAGGCAAGAAAAGAAAATATAACCACACGCGGAATAAAGGACGAAGCATAATTTCATATCTATGTCAAGAATATGTGTCACGGACAAATGAATAGTAAGAGCTTCGATGTAAGCATGATTATCAAATCATTCCATCTGAGGAAAAGAATTCGACGAACTAGAAAAGCCGGCTTCTTTTGGCTACAGCATTACTCAAGAGTAGTGAGGTCTACAGAGACATTGCAATACAGCAAGACATGACACCTCAACAAAGAGAGCAACAACGAGTACTGTCGATTGAAGTAAAAAGAATGACAGAAAACGATACTTCGGAAAACTATGTCTATCGAGTACGAGGCCCATAAGGAGCAACTGGAATTCGATTGATGAAGATAATTTAAGGAGAAAGGCGAAGAACACTGCAAATAAGTTAGCCACCGACCATAGTACACGTAATGTAAATACTGCATCTTTCGACAATCATAAAATAGGATGTTGGCATACAAATGCTGATGAGAGAGCTTGAAATGAGGATAGAGGACATAAAACAAAAGCCAGACATACTAATGATCATCGAAGTGAAGCCCAAATCACCCTGATATAAGTTAACCAAGGCAGAGCTTAAGCTGAGGGGGCATTATATGTACTTATCAGGAATACATATGGTTATCCACTAGACTGAAAGGTAATGATGAGCTAATCATTGGATGTATATACAGAAGCCCAAATACTGAAAAACCAAACAACATTAACTTGAGAGAAATAATGGAGGAAGCTGCACAGGTAAACAAGTCTCATATTCTTATTTTGGGTGATTTCAATTACCCAAAGATTGACTGGAGACACGGGCCAACCCCAGGAAAATATGCTGCAAGCGAGGAATTCCAACTGACATTAAGACATATATATCTACACCAACATGTGGACACTCTGACTAGAGGAAGAGGTACAAAGCAACCAGGATTACTCGACCTTGTACTTACTAATGAGGAGGGGATGATATATAGCATTGGTTATTTGTCACTATCAGAGAAAACCGACCACAGCTTAATCAGTTTTTAACTTTAATAGCTACGTTGTAAGACGGCATCAAGCGAGAAGACGTTTTATTTATGAAAAATGGTAACTTAATAAGATCAAGGTCATGTTCGAGGTAGAGTGGTTGGTAGAATTAGATCGAATGGAGAGCGTGGAGGCACACTGGAAATACCTGCTGAGTAAACCTAAGGGTACTTAATTGAAATGTGTGCCTAGTAAAAGGATTGACAAATATTCAGAGGCCCATAAGCATCGGATAACTAACATAGACAAATTAACAGCAGAAGCAGCAAGAAAAAAACATCGGATGTGTCACAGATATCTGGAAACGCGAAACCCGGTTAAATACAAGGAGTATACGAAGCAGCTGAACAAAGTTCGGGCTATATCCAGGAGTCTTCATAAAGACACCGAGAAGTCCATATCTAAGGGTGCAGAAACAAGTGCCAAGAAATTCTGAAGACATTTGAAGTCAAAGATGAGAACTTCAGTGGGGATATCAGACCTTAAATCAGAGACAGATGACGGTAAGAAAATACTGGTGAACGAAGATGTAGACAAGGCTCAAACACTATAAGATTTCTTGTAATCTGTATTCACCAGAGAAACAACAATGGAAATACCAGAACTAGAAGACAAAATAATTAGGAAACCACTTACTGAAATGAAGATTTCATAAAATCAGATCCTGTAGAAACTAAAGAAATAAAACATTGGCAAATTTCCTATAACATATTGTCTGCATCCACGTATTTGGAAGGAATTCCAAGAGCGGATGAGTAAGGCACTGTGCATCATTTTTAATAAATCACCGAGAGATGGAACAATAAGAAATGACTGGAAAACTGGTCATGTTAGTGCCATATACAAGAAGGGGTGTAAATCAGCAGCTCGCAAATATAGACCAGTGAGCTTACCATGCATAGTACGTAAACTATGTTATGATATAAGTGAATAAGATGCTGAACGTAAGCTATGATATGATATAAGTGAATAAGATGCTGAACGTAAGCTATGATCAGGATGCAGAAATGCAGCTGCCAGTAAACGACAACAACAAAAGACGGAATCAGAAGAAATGATAGAAGGAACAAACTAAAACCAAAATAGGACAATCTCAGTTTAGGTTGCTTGTGGCTGATGCATTGAACAGTCTTCCAGAATATGTTGTAGAAGCCCGCCAGTATTAAGTCATTTGAGGGTAGATTAGATCAATACTGGGCTGATCAACTAATTCCTTTTCGTTCACGAGTCCCAGATAATAACCACCTGCAGTCGTAGAATATTAGAAGTCAGCTATCTAGATATATATGTCATGTAGACTTGCGTTCAGAAACTACATAAGGTTACATCAGGTTATACAATAAATTGTACCTGTTATCGCTCACCAGGCCCGACTGTTTTTTTCCCCGTCCATCTCGTGTATAAGATGAGTAGGGGGAAATTGCATTATTTCAATGAATAAAACCTCGTCTTATACACAAGTATACACGGTATTCAAATATATTTCTCTGGGATTTTACAAACATATTATTCTACAGCACCCTTTTAAAATGATTCCTGCTAGTAAAAGTGCTTTAGTAAAAATACATTATTATTATTATTATTATTATTATTATTATTATTATTATTATTATTATTATTATCGTTATTATTATCGTTATTATTATTATTATTATTTTATTTTTATTATTATTATTTATTACGTATTTCCGTCACTGTGCAGACATTCGGGATTTTTGTTTCTTAGACAAATGTGTATTCCATATAACACAGAAATAGATTTCCAGCTTTCATGAGAAACCTTCATAAATATGATGTTACTGCCTTTCTGCGTGCATTCAATATGTTGTTGGCGGGTAATCTAGCATGCAGCAGTGAAAGACCTGTCATCGAATTTTTGAAAATATTTATTAAAATATAAACACATATGCTATCAAGCTCGTAAACCGGTTTAGTAATATAATGTCTTTATAAGCACAACTATCTTTACACGCAGACTGACACGCATGCACCCATCCAAGCATATACGGCAACCGTTATCTCTTAAATTACAACAAATCATACATTACTTGTTTCACTTAAATATTTAGATGTGTATCTGTTTATTAAAAGATGCAAACAGAACTAAATAACGATGGGACTATCAAATGTTCGTTTTCTGAGGAAAAAAAGGAAAAAACACAGTTCATTGTCCAATCGTAATAACGTGGTATTACCTGTCTAAAACATCACATTACGAGTAACAGTAAATATTCGATACATAATATATTGTACTGGATGTTTTATCTTTAATCAATGATGGCACTGTAGAGATATCTTCACTCTATAAATGCTACGTTCGTGATATAATAAATATGGATGGCCCTTCCCTGATGCCGCGGAGCTAATTTCAATTCGTTTTAGAAAATTATTAAAATATACTCTTGATTAATTAGCCTTATATACTTAATTTATTAGGGACGATTTTCTATTTCAACTTAATCTATCATGTTGTTCTTTATCGAATTGTCCTCGTGTGACACCTGTTTACCTGTAGGACAACGATCTCTGATCTCATATAATTATACTAACCGTTGCTTTATTGATGACTACCATCGCATGCTGGGCAATGATTGTTGACGTGGTAACGATGAGAGTTTTGTGGGAATCTCACTCTTGTTATAGGTGAAACATGTTTTGTTATGATATATTTAGGTGTTTGACAATAAGTCCATCTTTATGCAAGTGTGTGTGTGTGCGCGTATTTGTGACGAATAATTCACAATAATAAACATCAGTCACGTAATGAGCTTGCTACTTCTGTAACATATATATCTACTTCTGTTGATTACATTATACAGGTTTATTATCTATAATAATCTATCTATCACTATCTATCTACTTCTATCTATCTATCTATCTATTACTATCATTATATATATTTTATTAAATATATATATATATATATATATATATATATATATATTATATAAGAGAGAGAGAGAGAGAGAGAGAGAGCAAGTTACATAATCTTTTTATATTAAATACATTACATATATGGATAAAGCGAATGCAGCCAACCTCGGCTTATATTCGAGTGCATGTATTTTTGTATAGTCAAAAACATCAAACACGAACAAATAATATCATATTAATACATTGAAGCATTTGTTTATGCATGATGGTAAGCAAGTAATACTAGTTTGTCAGTTTATTATGTTTTATTATCCCAGATACTCATCTACGTGCGTGACATACCTTCCTACCTTAGTGACAAATTCATCCTTTTCTTTCGCATACTCAACAACCTCTGTGACATACTTCTCTACTTGTATAAGTTAATTCATCGACCTATGTAAAGGTTTAAATATAATGGATAATTAGTTCCATTCGTAAGATAGTTATCTGTTTCTTTAACATTATCATATAACTCTACCTCATACTCAGATGCCTCCTTTATGTACTCATCTAATTATATAAGATACTCAGATAGTCCATCATGTATACATTTAATATTAACAGCTTAACAACATCAATATCAAATTCATTCAAAATAGATAACACAGTTGAAAATGACCCCACTTACATTGCAGACAAATTTAGCGAATTTTCCTCTGAGATTGGACCTAAATATGCCTCTAAATCATCAAATCTAATTGTCGATATGTAAGAAAGCAACATCTCTATATTTTCGTCCTACTGACAGTAAAGAAATAATAAACACCATAAATTCTCTAAAACTCAAAACGAGTTGTGGACATGACAATGTGAATACGCTATTACTAAAACAGATAATTATTTCCCATAACTTGTGGTGTACCCCAGGGATCCGTATTGGGACCACTCCTCTTCATTTTATACCCAAATGATCTACCAGGATCCCGCCGGTGCACCGCATGTATACTATTTCCAGATGATACAACAATTTATGTATCTGGTAAAAATATTACGGAATTATATTAACTCGTTAATCAAGATATTGCATCATTAGCTGAATGGTTTAAGGTGAATAAATTATCTTTAAATATAAGCAAAATACATCATGTACTCATCTAAAAAAATAAGAATCTTAAGTAGGACGCATATGTATTCAAATTAGATAATACAATTATTAATCGAGTTAAATCTGTCAAATTTCTGGGACTACTAATAGATGAAAACCTAAACTGGCATGAGCATATAGACAGTTGTAGATCAAGAATATCTGGTAGACTATATGCCCTCAATAAAATTAAGCATATCTTAAGTACACACAATATGAGAACAGTATACCACAGCTTGATATATCCCTATTTAACATATGGCACGCTATTGTGGGGTTGTAGTCACTCAACGTACTTACGGAGATTAGAAAGTTTACAGAAAAAGGCAATCAAACTATAATGTTCATACCGAACCCTTATTTAACAATCTACAGATTCTCAAGCTAAGGTATTCATTCATTGATATCTCTTTACCAGATCCCCTAATGACGATGTTCACTGTAAATAGACATATTCATTCACACGAAACAAGACGCCTTCATCAGCCACACATACAATACAGAAAACCAGCATTTTATCAAAGACATTTATTTACCTAGCACCTGAAATATGGTACAAACTGCCAGAAACAATAAGACAGTTGAGGTCGCAACATAGCTATAATAGATATGTAAAGATATTTCTTACGAACTCAAATTAACAAAGTCATTTATAAATTACATATATTGTATAATATATTGTATAATATATTGTACAATATTACATTATATTATGTTATGCTATCGCCATAATCAGTGCACTTGGACAGTGGACATAGATGGATAAATATGTCACTTTTAGGTCACTGCGCCTCCTCGTATAATCAATTATGTTCTACATGTTTGGTGTTTATTTTGGAGGTTACAGCTTTTTGCTTGTCTGTTGTCATGATGGTATATGTTTGTAAATAATATTATGTGATAAACAATGTAATAATGCTACTGTATATATCATCGAATAAAATTACTACTACTAATTACTTAAACGATACTGGTAATTTATAAAACAGAAGCTTCAACTAATCTATGATGTTAGACTAAAATAACCTATCATTACTTAAACATTTTGTCTCATTCATTAATCACAAACTGGAAACGGTTCATGTTGCCCCCCCCCTCTCTATATATAAGGGGTTTAATTCCGCACCAGTATATTATTACCCTGTCTAATTTAATAACCTAAGAGTTCACCTGTATAATGTCATCGTTTTATTTAATCCCTTTATTGTATTACTTATAGCAAATATATAAAAGTACGGAAACATGTTTACATAAACCCAAATGTATCTAAGACACATTTAATTAAATATTTTACAGAAAAATCTCATTCCTATTATTCTTTTCATTTAAGTTCTCCTTTTATGTTATATTATATTGTGTTATCTCATGTTATGTCTGTTGTAAGTCTGTTTTATGTTGTTTTACCTTATCACACCTGATCTCATCACAATTATCACCATCTGTAATCTATCTCATCTTACCTTAAATACTAAGCCTAGCTTCATCTATTCCAACATCACCACGTCATGTTCTAGTGTCATATATCTGAGGTGTTATCGTCCAAAATTACAATAATCTCTTAATAAATATTAATAAACGTCAGTGGAAAAAGCTTTCATTAATTCAGTATCAGCAACTTTATATAGACACGTCACGACAATCCCTTCTAGTCAGGAGAGTGAATTTATCGCAATTGCCTTTTGCTAGAATAAATGTAATTTTTATAATAGGGATTTGTTTGTCAGGGATCAATGACTCTCATAGATAAACCCTTTTTCAAGTGAAACTAAAACAGTTCTCATCGATAATCTGAAATTAATAATAATGTATTGCTTAACAGTAAAAATCAGTTTATCGCTTTGGTGGAGGAGTACTGACAGTTATTGAAGGGAATCAGAAACATCTTCCATGAAGGAGACAGTATAGTTAACGATAGTCTAAGAATGCAAAGATCTCTAACAGTTCAAATAGAGAACGATGATGTTCTATTTGTATAAACACAACTGAGTCTTAATGGTGTTAAAACACATGACCACATCAGAAATAGGACTTCGAATATTAGACTGTAAAATCGAATAAGTAACACAATTTAACTGATGGGATGACTATATATAACACAACAAAACATAACCCAATGGCACAAAATACACCGCCTCTAAAGAAAAGATAACAGAAATGAACACCCCCTGAAGACAAGGAAACGCTTAACATTAATTTCCGGTTAGTGCTCTGTTTATATAGCGACGTCATGAGTATGTTTTATTGTGCAGTTTGAGTTTTTATGCCTAACTTCACCGATTTACAAAATGGTAGCTGAATTTCCATAGAATATGTAATTGCAACTGGTGCTGCATCTTTTACTTTGCTGATATTGCATTATATCATAATTCTTCTGTAATATGTTGGAATGCTTTTTTTAATGTAATCAGCATTCGAGGTATACGCATCGTCACGCAGCACAGGTATTCAGTCTGACAGCAAGTTAACAAAGCATGTTACGCATTGCATTAACTGCTGCCAGCCAAAAGGTAAGTTTTTATTATCGAAATCTTAGTGTAAATGCCAGTAACCTCATTACATTCTGTAAGACTGAACCAGCCAAGGGTTGGCCTAATGTAAATTCAATTGATAATGCACTGTCTTCTGATTATAGATAAAAAATCTATTACAGTTATCATTTCTCATAAGCTGCATACTCTAGTCTCTTTGTGTGATGCTCAGAAGGTTGAGGTCCATATATGACTATTTTGTCTAAGTGTTAAATCCTTGAGGAACAAAGCCATTTATGTGGCTGATTATGTTGTATCGGAGGCGGCAACGTGACGTGGAACTGAGACTCTTTAGCTTACTATAAATGAGTTTAATCAAATTTCTCGTAAAACTGGTAGATGTGGTGGTATGACTGTTATGTTGAGTAAATCTGAGACAAGTGAATATATATATATATATATTGAAATCATGGACTAAATACGTATTATTCTTTGGTAAATGTTTTAAATATATAGATAGCCTAATCATTACCCTAGATGATGTACTGATAAACAGTGATTTGCATTTCAATGTGTATAACAAGCATGATGTAGAAGTTCGTAGGCTTTCCAGCATATTGGATTATCAGGTTTTGACTCAGGATGTGAAAGCCACACATTACATTCGGTCATCTGTGGAGACCTGAGCTCCACCAAATTAGGGATTCCTTCTGTTTGCGATCCTTGTCTCAGATATAAGAAAAGTAAATCGTTCAGTGATCATCTTCCTCTACAGTTCCTCATTACTATGGAAAACGCGATTGTGTACAAATGAAAATCTCACCCAGAAGGTTTCGTGGCATAAAAGGTCAAATTGTAAAGATAATGTAAAGTTGTAAACTCCGGATTGAACGTGAGAAATTAGTTGATCAACTTCATTTTATTAAAAAATCATTGAGCTGAAACCGAAAGCAAATTGCTACTGCAATAACTAGACCTGGTACGAATATTTGGAGGTAAGTCACCAAACTTTTAAATATACAGGGAATTCATACATAATTATTCAAACAGATTAAGTGCTGATATTCCGTAAAGACAGAGGAATGTGGAAATTAGTAAAAGAGAGTGTTTTTGATTAACAAGAAACTTGATTGGAGTTAATTTAAATGTATAGTTTCCATTTGTTATCTCGATAGATCCGGTAGACGAGTTAATTATTGGGAAAACCACAAATATAAATAGGAGGAAGACTGGTTCTGATTCTCCGTAGAATTCTCGCATGGATGCGGATATAATGTTTACTGGGAAGACGTTCGAGATGTTTAGGCCGGCTTCAGCTGTTGAGCGTAAGGATATAAACGCCAAATCTTCCCTGCTTGGATTTCGAAGTAATGTGTCGATCAACTCCAGCTACTGATTCAGCCATTGTCAATAAGTGAATGGCTGAAACGGTGATGATCCTTTTTAGACGAGCTACCATGACCCGGCTTCTCAAGGTATATGTGTTGGATAAGAAAGATGTCAAGAACAATCGTCCTATATTTAACGCTGATTTAGCTTTCATCTCCAAATTAGTACCATTGATAAGTATAGGAGAGCACTGAGGGCACAGACACCTCTATGACAATTATCGGTCTACTTATCTAGGTCAATCAACAGAAATTGCTCTCTTGAAAGTGCACAGTGACATTACTGAGGCTGTTGATGAAGGATCTATGGCTGCATTTATTATGCTAGATTTATCTACAGCTTATGATGTAATCACCCGATACTACAGAAGTATTTAGTATTTATCTTAGGCATCAAGGTACTACCTTCATAAAGATCGGGTCGTACCTCTCCGACAGACCTCAGTGTGTTTCAGTCGTGGATGAAATATCACCAGATGTACACCTTTATTTTCATACATCAGAGGGATCCCTTTTAGGACAAAAGTATTACTATATATATATATATATATATATATATATATATATATATATATATATATATATATATATATATATTATATCATTTGGTTAAATTATTATGCAAAATAACATGAAGTATTATTGTTTTGCCGATGATACTCAAGTCTAAGTGACGTTAAAGCTATTTAATAAACTAGATGATATACTATCCTCAATTAAAGTTTGTATATCAGATATAAGTACTTGGATGAACAGCAAGATGAATGAAATTGAACAAGGATAAGCCCCGAATTAATTGTTTTCTAATCCATACAACATGTGAACAAAACACCCCCCCTCTTTCTGCAACCAGCCTATCGCACAAGGGAACATATAACACACATTGAAAATACTGACTGGAACAACACCATAAATCATTCCAAGCACGAACTCCCGGGCTATGGAACAAGTTGCCTAATTATATAAAACGTATGGCATCTCCAAATCTATTATCTATTACATTAAACACTGCTCAACAGACCAGAAAAGGGTATCACTTAAAATAAGACAATGTAACCGGTCACGACTCCATACTTGAAACTAAAACATAACATTACTCAAGAGAAGAAAAATACCCATAGTACGTAGGATGATAAATCACCAGGGGAGCAGGACACACAAACACGCCCTCCCCCCTCTCACACACACACACACACACACACACACACACACACACACACACACACACACACACACACATATATATATATATATATATATATATATATATATATATATATATATATATATATATATATATATATATATATATGGAGAGAGAGAGAGAGAGAGAGAGAGAGAGAGAGATCGGAATAAAATCCTAATCAAAAAGGTTTCAGGCGACTATGAGTTTATGTTAATGGTCAAACTAAATATGTTTCAAGATAATCTTAATGAATAACTCTTCACGGTCAAACAGATACTGTACCAATGAGTACGTTAAAAATCTACGACCATTTAACGGAATCAAACAGGGAACTTACTGGCCTTTAACCCCACACATTACCCGTCAGAGACCACGGCTACTTGTCACCTCTTTACACTGTATATTGCCCAGATCACAAACATCACCATGCAGTTTATTTCTGTTATCAATTGTCATTACTCAGTTATCAACAGATCTGTTCCTAATATTTTCTCTGACAGAAAGCACAAGGATCTTAATGATATCGTCATTCTGTAATATGAAATTACAGACTTAGTTATAATAATAATAATAATAATAATAATAATAATAATAATAATAATAATAATAATAATGATATTGACAGATGTGTATATTTTAACAATGCATTGGGTTAGTCATCGTATTGGAACGATTTGAAGATGATGATGGTGATGGTGATGCTGCTGCTGCTGCTAATAATAATAATAATAATAATAATAATAATAATAATAATAATAATAATAATAATAATAATAATAATAATAACAGTAGTAGTAGTTGTAGTAGTAGTTGTAGTAGTAGTAGTAGTAGAAGTAATAACAATCATAATAAAAATAAGAGGAAAATTAATAATACAGTGTAAGTTTATATACAATACAAACACAATCATGCCACATTTGAATTGTTATTGTCAGATCCTTTCATATGGATTGTTGTCTATTTACATTATATCTGATAACTCCAGAAAGGGATCCCAGATATACTATACACAGGATATCTAGACAATAGTGAACTGTGGATTTTCGTTATATAGAAGCTGATTCAAATGTTATATCAGAACAAATCACAATCAGTCAGAATAAAGTGTCAAATTTGACACACCAAAGACTAGATGTAACATAGTTGTCTGCTAAATGACAAAAGACATGCTATCTGAGTGGTCAATAAGTTGGTACTTCGTCATCAGGATATGATTTACTGTATGACAAGAGATAACCTTGCTGATGCTGGTTATAATACATGTGTGTAATGCAAATAAACAGACTGATGGCTAAAGTTTGGTATTTTTGTAATTCGTTGAGATGACAGAGATATTTGATTGTCTTGGCTTCAGTGTAATGATGAATAAAGGTCTAGGAGTCTGCTAGTGTGTAGGTGTATCGGTTAATTATTCCCCTCCCCCCTCTCTCTTTATATATATATATATATATATATATATATATATATATATATATATATATATATAATATATATATACACATACACAAATTACTAATTGTCATTTGACATCAATGACAAAGGTGGCATCAAAACACATTTGTCACAATTAGGAAACTGATCGATACCGTCTGACTTATTGCTCTCTTTATTAGAAATAGACGTATTCTTGTTTTATTAACACGTTTCCATGGAAAGTCTGTTGGCACTAACATTAGGAGGGTTGATAGAAACGTTATTTTATTGTGCAACAGACGCGTTAGTAAAATTTATATGGATGGAAACATAGAGATCAAAAGTTTTATAAATTAAATTATCGATACTTTTTACTAAGAGACAAACCTCACAATTACAAAACAGACTAATATATTGACATAATATTGTCATTAAATATATAAAAACACGCTTTCTAAGGATTATGTAATGTGGTCGCTAAACCTTGGGCTAAATACCTACCCTTTCCATTGTTGTTGATGGACAGAATAGCAACAACAGCAGCAGCAACAATAAGAATATTAACAACGTCGGCAACATGTAAACAACGACAACAACAAAAACCACAAATACTACTACTACTATTACTATTATTACTACTATTACTACTACTTTTACTACTAATAATAATTATAATAATAACAACAATGATAAACTTTAGCTGTTACCTTCTGGGTGTTAGATTCCCAGAGTAGGACTGCCTAGGTAAATTGTCATTTTAACTCCGTAACTATTCACTCATTCAGACATAACTGATATCATATTCATAACTGACTCTCTCCCTCACTCTCTCTCTCTCTCTCTCTCTATATATATATATATATATATATATATATATATATATCTGCCCCTCTCTCTCTCTGTCTGTCTATGCCTCTCTTAGAGAGAGAGAGAGGGGGTGGGTGAGAGAGAGAGAGATTAAGGACAATCCTCTAGCATAAGTTTAAGCCAGTCTACTTTTCAGTGTTATCTTCCCACCCTTAACTATGAGTACTCCTCTTTATTCCCAATAGAATGGTGCCTTGTGGGATAGTATTTGCGAAAGGGACGGAGATTACACCGTCACCGTAGCATTTCTTGACTATAAGTAAAGGAGTTTGGAAATAACCAATGGATAGCTAAATTATGGGCTCGTCATCCATCGTTGCAGTTCTGCGTTAACAGTCCACGTATCAGAGACATCAACAAATATTTAAACCTTTCATCAAGGATGTTTCCATCCTGGTATTTCAAGCTGTCTAGCATTTCATTCAGTTTATTTTGTCTATATATAATTTTCTGGAAAGCGTTAAATGTTTATTACTTGTTCTTCTCAATCAGTCCACGCCACGTTCTATACAGTTGATCATAATAATAATCTTTGTAGGTTGAAAGACATGCTTGATATATATATATATATATATATATATATATATATATATATATAAAATTAAAAAATAAGTATGTTACTTTTGTATGCTCAATTAAGTTTGTCTTTACACCTGATTGCCCATCCTATATTAAATTCAGTTTTTGTTATTATTTATATTATTAATTATCTTCCACCAACAATTATGGATTGTTATTTTCAAACACTAAGTACGGATTTTCCGTTTTTCTTCTGATCCTACTTGTCTAAAGCCAAAGCATTTCAACTTATCAGATGCACAATAACAGATTAATGATAAGTTCATTATTCTGTATCATGTAAAGTGTATTGCCACAGGCAATATTTAATTGGTAATTTTATATTAAATAAAACGTCTCTTAAACAAAGAGATGTGGATAATGTTAATTAGAAACAGCCATAAGGAGACTCTACTAGAGGTTATTCAGAGAGAGAGAGAGAGAGAGAGAGGGGGGAGAGGAGAGAGAGAGAGAGAGGGGGGGGGGGGGAAAGAGAGAGGGGTGATGCATCGCCACTGATATATTTCCGGAGACATTCTTCTGTATATAATTCCCGGCCAATTTTAAGTAGCATCAGAGATATTTGGATATTTTGAAAATTATAATATGCCTCTCATACTGATATTAATATCCACGTTCAATAGTGACGCGATCCTTGTACATGACACCAAAGAGCTGACAGAGTCCAAATTAATTACTATTTCTGTATAATCATACGTGATTTTCCCACCCCCTTTATCCCCAACTTTATATCTTATTTAATATCCGCGATGGTGATCCAGAGAATAGTATTCCATTGCGGTATTTCATTTTGCAAAGCGCCTATCTTATCAACGGATATGGCAGTTTATGGGATTATATGGCAAGACATATATAGATTGATAATGAGATGTAAGATCTTACAAACTAACTTCATCAAATTACCACGGCAATAATACACCAAAATACAACTGCTATTAATCGTGGACCTTTTCAGGGGTTGGGATTTTGAGATTTTCATAGACACCGCCAACTTCCCTATATTTAACAAGCACATAGTCCATTAAAAATAGTACTTGGCAGAGTACTTGGTAAATGCGAGTATTTTGAAAGCAACTTAAAAATTCCGAGTACAACGCAAATAAAACGGCCTTTTCCCACTCTAGTTAACATTAAGCCCTGTGTCCTTCACTTAGTTGGTTGTCCACCCCAAGAACCTGACCTCATCCTGAACTATTTAGATTACTAGTAATTTTCTGGACGAATGATAAATGATGAATTCACGCCCCACCTGAGCTGATCTCTGACTGATCTAATTAGCTTTGTCGCTAGACTTCAGCTGATTAACAGCAACAGGACTTTGTCGTCTTTATATCGCAAGACGTCGTATTTCGTCATAAATCATTAATTTAGTTGTATGCTCGGTAGATTTCTACCCGCAGTTCATTTAATATGAGGATTAATATGCAGGTGCAAAGGTCACTTTTACTGTAATAAATAACTTTATTATTAGGTTATTGTTTACTTGGACGATATATATATATATATATATATATATATATATATATAGAGAGAGAGAGAGAGAGAGAGGGAGAGAGAGAGAGAGACGATATATTAATTTGCTAAATAACCTAGAATTATTACATCAATTTTGTGGTGTACGAACTTGTGATCGTCCACTGGAAGTTATTACGTCGTGCTAAAGCCATCTTTGTAAATATAAATATCGTAATGAACAATATATAGCTGTAAATAACTGCACCATATCTAGAGTAACGGCGGAATCGACCCAATATCCTTCCGTTATTTACTTCACCACTTTAACTCTTTTATAAAATATTCCAGGTGATAAACTTCATTCTTCTCTAAATTTCAGATACGATGAGGTGAGATATAGGATGACATTGTTTCTGGTCTACATTTATCCTTTGTGGGCTTACCCTTAACTAAAGAAAGAAGACCTTGAATTATCTTGTTAAGCTATTAACAACTGCAGGTGATCCTGTAAAGCCTAATGTCCAGGGACCATACACCTCTAGGATTGTTGTTGATAGGATATTCAGATCTATAGTGCATCCTGGAATGCTGACCCGTGTATCCTTCAGCTGTTCTGTCAAATAATATTAATGATATTCTGGCTTCCTAACCCTGGAAGTTATAATTAGAAGTACATGATAGATGAGAAAAATGATTTATGTATCTCTAGGTAGATAACCAGGTGTGTCTGTTAGTGTTGTGTAGCTTCATATGTTGTCTGTAGGTAGTCAGGCGTTAACCTTTTGTGGAATTGGTGTATGATTGAAAAATAAACCAACAGGTTTATATATATATATATATATATATATATATATATATATATATATATATATATATATATATATATATATATATATATAGAGAGAGAGAGAGAGAGAGAGAGAGAGAGAGATACATAGATAGATAGATGAGAAGATAGATAGAGAGAGAGAGAGAGAGAGAGAGAGTGAGAGAGATATATATATATAGATAGATAAATGTATAGATATATAGATAGATATATAGGTAAATATATATATATATATATATATATATATATATATATATATATATATATATATATATATAGATAGATAGATAGATAGATAGATAGATAGATAGATAGATAGATAGATAGATAGATAGATAGATAGATAGATAGATAGATAGATAGATACATAGTAAATCGGCAAATGATGGCGAGGTATTTAGTTGGCGAATTCTTGTTTCTAAAATGATCGAATTTCGTAATTTCATCTGTAGCAACATTGTCTGAAATCACGCCTTCAAAAATACACCGACATCTGTAATTTCTTATAATTCACACCATAAGCAAACACACAGTCACACTCTTGCTGATTCTTATCCGATCATGTACCATTTTCAAAGGAAGACATATGGAGCATGTCGGAGTTCATTATAAACACGTTTAGTGTGGCGTGTAATTAGCTTGCTTGTGAATGTTGACAGTTGTATTGTAAATTAATGATCACCGTTGATTGTTATGCGTGGCTCTTACGATGGTTTGCGCTAGATGTAAATAAACTGCATACCAATAAGGTATTGTCTGGTGATTTTATATTATGAAAATGCTGTCAATAAATGATTTTCGTAATTAGGTGTTTTTTTTGTAATGCACTTTGTGCTTGTGCTTGATTTTTCGGGGAGAATCCCCAGGCTGTCGCTTATTCAGCACAGCCTCTATGTTTGAGTGGTTGAGTATCTCCTCCCCTACCACAGAGGGGAACAGTACGGAAAGATGAAGCCTAAACACCCTGAGGGTGGTCAATGCCAGAGTTTTTTACGTCCTCAGGGGCCCTTTAACGTCCCCCTTTATTTTTAATAATTCAGTGGAGATGGCAGCGCCATTTAACGTGGTCAGCCACCCACGATGTAGTGAGCCGAGAATTTAATCTCGACTAATTAGTTTCGACCTCAATGCACCTTTCGAAAGAGAATTCTATTTTGAGACGAACTATCCAATTACATCCCATGATGCATAATAATGTTTCAACTGATTTGATGTTTACATCTTTAACGTTGCTAAATTCCAATGCCTTTTCTGTGAAATAAACAGTTGTAATACTAAATATCAATAGTTTATTGGCCAACGTTTAATTTAATTGTTGTATGTAGATTAATTTGCTTACACAAACTCACATTATGGAGAACAATAGAATATCCCTATAACCTGTGAGCTTTCGACGATAATTATGATGTAAATCTGTAGATCGCATGATAGGCAAATGTTGACGATCGTTTTTAAATTTGGCGATTTTTGCAATTCGGCAAATTCGCCAAAACAGACAGACAGACAGGCAGGCAGACAGGCAGGCAGTCAGGCAGGCAGGCAGAAAGACATGTGTGGACGCACCCACACCCCCGAACGCCCGCACACATCCTTATGTAAGTTTTATTTTAGTAACATTCACGAAATCTCAACCCACACGCATAAATGTAAAATATCCGTTGCACATTTATTTGTACGCGGATACCAATGCGGACAATATGTAATAAACGTTTGTGCCTTATAAATAAAAACAGTAGCTATATTCCTCTATTCCACTCAACAAATCCCACCTTACTATTCATTACTATTGTAACGTCACATAATATCCATAACCAAAATATCAGTGTACATCATTACACAAGCCTTAAAGCTGAATTTCCCCATGTCGTCTGCTCCGGGTTCACTATTTACCATCAGAAGCCGCTTACGTACTTCAAGGACTCTCCGAAGAGATAGAAATCCTCGCAATCTACTTAACGGCTCGTTTTATTAGGCCGACATCTTCCCTGTTACGACCACATGAGAAATCGGTCAAAAGAACATTTAGTCCCCGGATGTGTGCTTACTTTGTGAAAAGGCGATCATATCAAATAAAAGCAAATGCGATTGGGTACAGAACGAATCATGTGATAGTAGTGATGAAGCGAGTTCGCATATTATGGATTCGTTTTTTAACAGAAAATGGTATAATGCTTATACATATGGTCGATTTAACTGCCGCTCAGCTGCACTGATTGACCTTTCTTCCCAGTAAAAGAAATGCGTATCTGAGTAGACTCTTTGTTGGACAACACTTTGTTAACATCATGACCGAGGAACTGGAAACAATATAAACAAGCCCATGAAACGTTGATGAGATCGCGAATTTAGCTTACCTGAACCACATCTGAGTGGCTTAAATAATTGATCGAAAATACGCTAATACACTTAGTTCATGTTTCTAGTCAATTTTAGTAGAATGCGTTCATAGACCTCTAATTATAAATATTTAAATATGATAGGCTCAATGATTATATATATAATATATATATATATATATATATATATATATATATATATATATATATATATATATATATATATACATTTCATACTTAATGGTTCATTGTTGGTATGTTTGTGCATTTAAGGAGTACATTAAGCCTAATTGTATGCGTGTAAGGAGTGTAATATATGTTTGTCTACATACTACAGTTACTGCCATAACAATTAGTATTTACGGAATACATAGTATGCTGTCATATTGTATTGTTCCATATACAAATCTTGATTAGGCTAATCTTCCCTTCTCTTTAAATATCTCATTTTATCTTTTTCTAATTTAAAGTTATATTATTATGGATTTTGCTATGCTATGGTATTCTTTAATGGCAATTGTTTGATGAATAGAAGAAATATTTTCTTTGGCCTTCTGTTTGTTAAATTTCTGTTCTATTACTTATCGTGACATAGGTTTTCTTTGTCTTTATTGCTACACCCTTCGCATCGCAAAACTGCCGGATATATTTCAGTATTTAGCGATCAACAAAGAACGATATATATGGTAAATCGGACGACAACTGCAGGCATAAGATAAATATTTATTAGGGTAAAGGCTTGGAAATTCTTGGTTCTCATTCTCTAACAAATCATTTTCAACTATCATCTAATCTGTTAGATGCCAATAAGTAGGATGCTGCATCTATTTATAATAAAGAAGCGTTAATACTTCTTTGTAATCTGTCTTCATGCCGCAGATGACAATTTTTCACTGATGATGTATTGCTACACTATCGTATAAAGTATTATGTTTATTCAGTTTAACTGAGGTTATGTTTCTCGTGTAAGTTTGATGCGGAAGGAATCATATTTGGTCAGATTTAGCTAGAGATAATTAAATAGTGAACCAGAGAGTTTGAAAAACTTGCTAATAATTTAATGATATACAATCTCTTTTTTTTCGGTAATAAAGAAGTAACAATGGCGAAGAAGTGTGTCCACTGTGTAAGCGAATTATTTTGTTTATCTATTAACGGCTTATTCCAATAAAGGGGCTGGTATTATGTAGTCACATATGAATGTCATCTGTAATGCGGAGGGCGAAGACATGTACGTGCAGACAGGAACAAAGATGATTAATCCATAGTACTTCACATGTTTTTGTTGTTTATAGATCATATACCGTGTTCATAGTTTAGCATGGGGCGAACGGATCGACGAATTATTTTCATTCTACGCCAAGCTGAGTAAATGTTCCTGTCATTTTTCAAGCTAAATGATTTATTATGTAATTTACAACTATTCTTACTTTACAGATATAATGCTGTGTTAATTTGTTCCGTGTGATGATAAGTCTTTCATTTACTCTATCATGCACTTCTAAATTGGACATTAAAGTAAAGGAAGCCATGCTGTTGTTGTCACTAAGGCGTAATGGCGTCTTCCACTTTAAACAAATCATCATCGGCGTCACTATAGGCTGAACAGAAAACCTTGTCCTTGGCCTACTAATTGCTCAGCTTATCTTTCACGATTAAAACTGGCACAGGCTCATCCTCAATGTTAGGTCTTTTGTAGCAGACAACACAGATTAGGACAATTGTTTAAATACATCAAACACTCCTTCCATAAATATACCCCCCCCCCCGGCCTCTCACATATCAGATGGTGATAAAATGAAGGTCGCTTGGGTGGCTGGATGGGTGTTGTATTTGTTACTATAGGATTATGTGTATTCTATTTTTGACCTAATGTCGTCATGCTATATTGAGCATCATTGCAGTTAGTGTTTGTAAAATTTGCAATCTTGTCACCAAAAACTCTAGAAAGATAACGATAATGGGACAACCTTCTACACATATCATTGTCCGTACATATAACATATAATGATACTAGCAACAAACGTTCAAATATTTGTAGTCAAGTAGCAGGAATAGTTAAACTACTTCTAATAATAACATTCGGACAATACCAACAACTACCATTCACCTTGTTGCTACGGTGTTAGCATGAGAGGCCCGAAACAATGGCAACATAATTAACTATGATTATCCTGGGGGAAAATGCTCATCAAATGGTTATTATTGTAATGTCGTATGGTTCTGCGTCGTAATTAAATAAATCTTGAATCCGAGAAATAAGACCGACCTATAATTAATCAAAGAAAGCCATTGTTTTTGCTATGGCTAATAATAAACATGATGCTGTTCTGCTAGCACAGATCAACAATATCAATGGGATTACACGTTATAGGTAACTGTTCCATTTATCCCCTGTTGCCTTTTATTTTGCAAGTTCCTGGACGAATACATAAAGACGGGATGTTTCTCTTTAGTGGTGTCCAGTCCTTTATAGTAGATACTCACCTCAAAGATATCGGAACAAGCTGCACCAAGCGTCCCATGGTTAATACTAAACGGCAGGCTATTGTAAGCTTATGACAGTTAGTGGGAAAGCAAATATATATTAGTGTTTGAATAGTTTGGGCCCTTCTTCCTTAAAAAACAAATAATTTCTAAATAGAAGGCTTCACTTTACCTGGAGGTAAGAATAACACCTGCTTTATCATTTCCCTTCCTCTCAGCTAATGTAGGAAAGGATTATGCTAATTGGTTTAAATGTTGGTGTACGTATTTGTTGTCACGGAGCCATGGAGGATTCAGAAGAAACATGTATTTGATACTTATATAATTAACTTATTTATGGTATCTCAACACTTCTGTATCATTAGTGGTGAATGTTACGATAATTATTATCGACGTAGCAATTGAATTGAATTATGAAAATATTATGAATAGCCTAATGTCATAAAATGAAGGCAAATAACCTTGTCTTCATCATGTTGCCATACAAGCGCAATTAATACGGACAACTTATTTCACAGATTAAAATCTGATTTGTGGAAACAACTTTTGTCGGGAAAAGAGCAATGCAATTGCTCTGTAATTGCTCTGTACAATGTTCCACACTGACCTATTTTACGTGTTATCATCGGTGACCTCTTTCCAAATAGACAGATGTATACTGCTAGTAAGGGCGCTTTATTAAATATTGTATTATTATTATTATTATTATTATTATTATTATCACAAAACAATTGAATTATGTTTAGATAATTGAACTTACCAACGCCTATATATTCTAAATGAATTTGGAATTTATTCCCATATGTGTCTTTCTCATTTCAAATATGCAGCCACAAATAGTAACTGTCATTTAGAACTTTATTATTATTATTATTATTATTATTATTAATTACTGATACAGTCAGCGTCGATAATGTTGTTATTGCTTTTATTCAAAACCAGTATAGGTACTCGTGATATTAAATGTCACATGCCTTTATGTTACGGGGTCAGTGACTCCACATAAGAGATACAAGATGTAGCCGTCAGAAACTGCAATCGAATTGCCTAATGCTATTTATATAATATGATTACTCACAAAAGTATACTGTATATGCTTGACGATACAACGAATAGATCAGAGTGTATCAATCACATAATAATCTTCCTCTTTCTCCCCTAAAAGGTTATTTTTTAAATTATGGTTTATACATATTCACCTGTTTAATACCACGAGAATGAAAGTCGTTTTTTGTTGTTGTTGGTGTTTTATGCCCGATCTTAGTCCGCACTTCGACCACATCATTAACATACTACTATCAGTAAAACATATCACCCTTACATTAGCGTTATTCTTCCCTGGTCGTACCTTTTTTTACTTTAAAGTTAAGTATAAGTATACACCTTTTTGTAGCCTCTGTATGGCTCACGGTGGAGATATATAGCCGGCGACTGATTCCCCGGGAAACAACCCACACACAAAACATCTATGAGTCAGATTGGAACCCAAAGCCTACGCGATAGGAGCTCCCGGAAATCATCTGGATAATGACGTTTTTCGTTTGTTAAATATAATTTCCCGCAAAACAGTTTTCTTCGTTTGACAATCATCAAACAAAAGAATAAAGGGATTTTATACCCCGGAGCCACTATAATAACTGTTTGTTTATTTCTCTTCTAACTACGGCGGATACATTCCCTTATGAATACATATTATTTTGGTCATACCTAATTTTACAATATCATAATTAAATATACTGCCTATCAAATTCACCTGAAAGCATTTATATCTATACAGGTAGAAGCATACTGATCAGAATGCCAACCAGATTGAGATAGCGTCCTATTTGAGTTGAGCGAAGTTGAGTCGCTTAGCATGAGCAATCATCACACGTTGCACATACGACCAAATAGCACCTGCCCTGGGAAACAAATACTAACAACCCATCTATGAGCTAGATTAGAACCCCCAACCCGATGGATTGCAGCACAGTGCTGTAACCACTGTCACATCGTAACGCCCTCCCATTTTAGTAGTAGGGGTGTGACTCTCTAATATTGTTGTACATATAAAAGTAACACTAATGATCAGCTTACAACCAACTACCTTAGTTGGACAGTGATACACGTTGCATCTGATAGTTTTCCTGTTAGCAATAATCTACCTATTATAGTACAAGGAAACATTTATTATCGGAGCTTTAGTCATTCAATGGATTATGCCTTAAATAAGAAAATTGGGATGTGATATAAATGCTGCAAAACGAACGACAATAAAAACAAAAACATCAACATAAATAGCAACAACAACGAAACAACAACAACAACAACACCAATAATAACATTACTACTATTACTACTACTACTACTACTACTACTACTACTACTATAATGATAATAATAATAATAATAATAATAATAATAATAATAAAAAGAAGAATATAATTTTTAATACAATATGGCTGATTTTCTAATTACTACATTATTATGATAATCAATAGTGAAAATGGTTTGATTCTCACTTGCACTAGAACAAATAAGTGCACATATCTCTATATTGTTTTAAATGTTATTGTATTACCCATGTATCATGCCAATGATGACACGTGCTGCATTGGTTTAGACAGTTATTGGGTATTGATTCCTTTCAGTTTGAAACATGCTTGTATATTATAAGAAATCAACGAAGTAGGTTAGATGTGTCGCCTTATTTATAAATCCTTACAGCATGCTTGTATAAATAACATTCAGGGTAAGAAAAGGTGTTTTGTTGCTGTTATCGTTGATGGTTGTCCCCGCTTTTTGTCTTATTCGCATCAATAGCATTATTCGCTGAAAAGAACAATGCTCTCTCTCCTTGTCCTTTCATTTACTCGCCTTCTGCTCCACGATTTGAAATGATACACCATTTTTTTAAACTTCAAGTCTTCAGCGGTGGAGGACATCGTTTGTACGAAGGACTTCATTCCCATGATTCTTCTTCTATAAAATCTATCCCAGGATCATCCCGTCTGTTCTATGAACATGAATCGCACATAATTAAGTAGTAGGCAACTGTTAACTATACAACAGTCAAGAGGACTGTTTTGTTATTTAATTTGGGAATAAAGATGCTTATTTAGAATCTAAATAACTTCCGTCTACCCATTAAACAATTAATAACATACCTGCGAGAAGGTATATTTATACAAACCGAGTCCATCTCAGCCAGACAAAAGCCCAGACAAAAGCAATACACAACAACAAAAAGTCCTATTGTTGACCAGATCAAATAACCGTTCTGTCATACGTCGATTTATATGGCCTATGTAAGCATGTTTTCTCAACCTTCTATCCAATATTGTTTATTGATTAACGAAGGTTGCGCTAAGCAGGTGGTTTCTCAATGTTCTTTACCATATTGTTTACCCAGTATCTCTACTCTTCCCCATCGTTAGACAATTACTAGTCATCAATGTTCATCAATGCGTATGACAGTATTTCTACTCAGAAAGCTTTGGTGGTTCAATCGACTGAGTTTGATTATTGTGCGGCATAAATTCCTTACTTAAATACCCCACAACGGTGTCACGATAAATATAAAAATGGAAAAATCAAAGCTGGTTTTGAAGGTTTTGGTCTCACACTTTCTGATAGATCAAGGCTATCAGATAACAAGGCTTCATTAAAATAAGAGAGAGAGAGAGAGAGAGAGAGAAAGAGAGAGAGAGAGAGAGAGAGAGAGAGAAATTTATGAAAATATTATAATTAAACTAATTGAAACAAAGGTATATTTCAAGAACTTCACAACACAACCACTACTTTCTAGCAATGCATGCTGTACTGACAACGTATTTTGCAGACCGTGATAGGTTGTTGTATGGATGATAAAAAGATAACTGAGAATAGAAACATATTATATCCACACAAAAAACCTTCAATAGTGTAATGGCACAATGCGAATTGACCATTTAGAATCATGACTTATAGAGCAGTAACCTCAAATTAGTGTGATATGTTTCCGTAGGCGCTTGCCTATCAGTATCACCAGGTGTGAAGTAGAAGTCTCTTTAGGCAGTTCATCCCAGACCTATCGCTGGTAGATGGTGATTCAATAGCACTGTTTAGGAAAGAAATGATTAAATCTGAAGTATTAAAGGCCTCGAACAATGACTTTTTAATTGCAGAAGTAGCTTGCTTGTGTCAAAATAATAGCGTAAACACTGTTACAACTCTGTAATAATGCCCTTATTTGTTCATGCCTCAACGCACGCAAGAGAATATATGTGCTGCTGCCATCGTTCGAATTATATCGGCCGTCGTGATATCACAACCAAACCACGTAGTTGTGTTTGGCTATTGTGACATCACGAGCTTTATCGATCTACCTGTTTTCGTGCACACTTGAGAGTGCTGTCACTAACTGGGCTCGACGTTAAGAAAATTGTTTACAACTATAAACTTCTAAAGTAAGAAGGGAATAAAATCAATATTGAAAATGTGAATGTTCGAAGCCTGTAATAGCCCGCATAACGCTTCAGTTATAAAACAAAACATAACTTTATAGTTAAGATAATCACTTTTCTTCTGTGGACAATATATAATATTATCCGTACTGTACAATATTCGCTTGTTGTGTTTTTGGACGACAGATACTTAATATTGCATGTTAAGTCTGAGTGTGGAAGTGCTAAATAAATTACAGAAAAAAAACCCTGTTAAAAGTAAACCTTTTCCAGTACTATCTAAAACACGCTGATTCGTATATATTAAAAATAAAATAGGATACCAACAGACATCAAACTGAAAACTGCATATTTCACTTCGTTATTAACGTTGATGTATCATTAGGGAGACCGACTGTTTCAGTTAAATTTATTTAATCCAGAAAATGCAGGTAAACTGATATTATTTTGAGGAACGCATCGTGTATACGTTGAATACTCTTGAATAACTGGTGACAATAGGGACACAGAATACACTTTCGACGCCGGTCTATCCGAAAAGTTTCCTTCACTCATGATGAAGTATTTGAGGCTTATATTCTAAACGTAATGAATGACTTCTTTTTGTTCGTTAATAGCTGTCGATGCGCGGTATTGTGGTCTATTAGAATGCGCTGTGATGCTCAACAATTGTAACTTCAGTGCTTGAGATTTATATGTGTTACCTCACCCTCAATCCATATAGGTCTAACCTCTTCCTATTGACCCGTCCAACTTGGGTGTCCTTATTAGAAACCGAAGCTTCTGCTGTTATAACGCTCTGGATTATTGAGACCTTCTACAAGCCCCGTCACAAATTCAAGGAATGGACTGTGAGGTGGAGTACGGGTTATCAAAGGGTTGTTTTAAGAAAATATCGCATGCAAATTAGAACCCAAGAGATATTAAGTCGAACAAGGACACGAACGTTTGTTTTAATATGTTCTTCAGATTATTACTAAGAAAGTTCTTATTTATTATACTATAGCTGTAATATTATCGTTATCGTAAAAATAAGGGTTGCTGTTTTATGGCCACCTTTCTGCACAAGGTACGCTAAATGGGCCGCGAGAACTCTAACGAGAATGAGGCGAAGTGAAAAAAGAAATTATTACCAGATATACTATTACATATGCCTACTTCTCGAATAAACTAACATGGAAGAGGTTGCCGGTGGAGAATAGAAGCGCAATCTGAATTCAAACTCATCTGTTTAATTCGTTCAACAATTCTAGTTTGGCTTTTAGATATCTAAGCATTCACTGTGAAACACCTTTGAATGGATCCCACAAGTTAGTGCACTTTAATAAACAGTCAATGTTAATTAATTAATTTGATTAATCAACCAATTAATGTATCCATCTGTCTATCTATCTATCTATCTATCTATCTATCTATCCATCTATCCATCTATCTATCTATCTATCTCCCGGTCTATCTATCAATATGTATGTCTTTTTTCTCTCTCTCTCTCTCTCTCTCTCTCTCTCTCTCTCTCTCTCTCTCTCTCTCTCTCTCTCTCTCTTCTTGCGGTATGGTTAGAATGATTAGGCTGCAGTAAATATTCAACAGAAAACGCGAAATAAATGTGTATTAAACCAGCGTATAGGTTGGAATAAACATTATAAAGAACTGGTTATATTGATATGCATCTACAAAAGCCCGTTTGGGTATATTGCTCGTTATTATAATTATATTGGCTTTGAGGTAATGCTATGTAAACCAACACGGTTCATTAGATGGGTCATAACGTCACAATAGTAGATGAATTTTTTAAAGTATCGGCATGAAACATCCATTAATATTACTCTAAGTTAATATAATCCCGAAATAAGCGTTCATTTTCATCTGCACGTTGAAACGGATTTACAATTAGAGTGTACCAACGTATATTTGTTATCGCTGTCAGGATTTCATCTGAATCGGTCTATAATGTGATGTTCTTCTGTACATGATAATTGGTTATTGAATCCTACATAGATAAAATAATATATATATTATCAGCAATCTTTTGTGTCCATTTGAACCAAATTATTGTGGAAAATATAACAAAAGCGGTCTTTAACACCGTATTCTGGATCAAGCTTAGGATCGACCAGGATTTAGATTTAGATGATGTCAAAAATGAGGATTTACCCAGTTAATGAATCTGTCATTACAATACCCTTATAGAATATAAACTAAATCACACATCTATATATATAAACAACAAAGATTACATAGGTAACATTCCCAGAGCTTCTTTGCCCTAACTGGTAGTGCGCTAGTCCATAGTTCTGTAGCACCTGGATTCAAACCCAGACCGGGCTATGTCTGAAGGTTGTTTCATCCTTCATTTCTCCTCATTACTTTTTCAGATTGCTCGGTCCAATTAGTCTACCTCAAAAAAAGTGTTCGTAAACAGCAACATTTTACATTCACATAATAGTACATAAATATCAAACTTATTTTTTTATAAAATTATAATATAACAACACGGATATCTCCTCATATATCTACTCATATATTATCTCTTTAATTAAGAGAACCTCCCCCCCCAATGATGACTGTTCTATGTGTGACTAATGTTGAGGCTAGGAAAATCGAGCAATCATTCCTTATTTGTCAGGATATATCTCGGCGGACAAACACTCACTCATCACGGATACACGGATCGCTTATTTCGTCTAATCCAGGTTTGTTATCATTGGATTACGGCGTTAGCCGGCCGGACACCGATCCGCCATCGCGGAGATATGCTTTCCGGGTCAGACCGATGTCACTGGCCTCTTGATCACGTGGTTAATCTCTACGTCCACCGCGGTCGGTTACTGGATACAAGGCGACCTCTAGTGGGAGATATATCACGAAATGATCATTGTGAGTAATGCCCAAATTACTGCATCTCCCACGAAATGAAATCGAATTAAATGAACTGTCTTTGTTCCGGGATATTCAATTAATCTGATCAATAGTTTTTTTGTCAGTCCCTTGTCCATGTATTATGTTCGGCATTTAACAGACATGATGTTTTTAAATAAATATGTGTCTTCGTGTATATTTGTGAGTAAAATTACTTGAAACGAGTGTTGCGCATCGACAGATATTTATGCTTCACAGTTTTCACGTTTTTGTTTTCATTTCAACAGGTGAGTCTCACTGAAAGATAACACTTGGCTAATCTGGTCATACGTTTTCGTAAAATATTTCTGTGTTATTATTATTATTTTAATAATATTTATTATTATTATTTTATTATTATTATTATTATTATTATTATTATTACTATTACAGGCTACGAATACACAATGATCGCTTGAGATATGTGTTGGGACCAAGATACTAGTAATATTATGTTGTTGTACGTCACGATACGTTTACATATGTGATATGTCATTATATTCTGTGGTATATAGAAGTATGTTGTAGTCTTCCATAATTTACTGTAGTATGTCATGGCATGTGATGATACCGCAGAATATCAAAACATGATCTTCTACCTTCTGATACTCTACCAATGACAACCCGTTATGGTGTTAATTACGAGATGGCGTAATCTAGCACTCTACCAAAAAATAACTCCGACGTGGTTTTTTGGAAACAAAAAAGAGACAAACAAAATGAACTTAACTGGGCTCAAATGTTGAATAATATTACTGACAGATAAAGATCTATTGTAAATAGTGAAAGAAAGATCCTATCCAGACTCTACTTTAAGGTGCCGTTGTTTGATCTAAGTGACTGTTCATGTCGCCTATTTCGTGCGAGACACAAATACAGTATTTAGCGGTAAGGCAAAGCACAAGTTTAGCACAACTTCAAACAGCTTACAAACATGTATTATCCTATACTGTTTGGTGAGAAATCTTAATACTACTTTCAAACCGAGTTCATTAATGAATAGTTAACTATATTTACATCATACCATCTTATTAATCATTTTCAGTATATTAAGTATTTTCAGTATATTAAGTATCTAAATACCATCTTTACATCGAGGATCCATAACCAACGTGCTATTCAGCCGGTTTTTGTACGGACAGTTCTAAAACTAACGCTTAGCTGAGACATGCATGGCGTCCTGATTACTGATTCGTCGGCGCAATTAATTAAGCTAATTTATTTTCCGTACCCGTGAAGTTTTGTTTGCGCATCATCGACCTTTCTTCGCGATTAAGCCTTTAATGGTTGCCCGCTTAAGGGGCCAGGAGTGCACGTTCGAGGAAAGCTTTGTCGGGTTCTGTGATAAATTTTGTATCAAGTAACTTTTTTATTCTCTAAGAATAAATAGGCTGTTTTTTGTTCAAATTCACTATTAATTAATCAACAAGATGTGGCTTTCTTTTTGAATCGCATTATTAGTTATCAATAAGATGTCTAATCTGAAACGTCTGAGAAAGATTTGTTAGATCACCTGTTAAATGAATGTTTTTATTATTATTATTATTATTATTATTATTATTATTATTATAACTGTTAGCATTGTTGGTACTCTATGTATTTACAGATAATGAACTGGAGGAAACCCCTTTTCACAACCATTTGATTCATCTGGTTCATCACGGTAGGTAGTCGTTGGTTCAGAAGTAAAATAATATTAGTGTACATATATGAACTATTAATAATCGTTAACTACGGATTAGATAATGGTCATATTTCCAATCTTACAGCTTCATTCATCAGACCTCGAATAACATCATATGGGATTAATCGGTTACAGAACTTGTTCAATGGCGCTTAGTTTTGGCGTGAGCATCCTGATCGGCAGATCCCAGGGATATGGGGTGAGGGTTTTCAGGATTGTCTAAAAACAACATGCCTCAGCTAATGCTTAGAACCTTATAATCCCCGCCCCCTCCCAGATCTATTGCCGAAAGAGGACAATCGGATGACGTGATAACCCTCATCCTTCAATCTGGATTTAGAATCATCTGAGTCGTTCCGGCGGTCATTTGTATATAAATCCGACGCCGAGATTCAACACTCGATTACTCAGCCATTTACTACGCACTCATTAACTTAGTGATTCACTCGCTTACTTATTGACTCACTCAGCAACCTCCCTGTTAGCATCTTACCCGTCCGGATTTTCCACCTAAAATCCTGAAATCGTATTTTCCAGATCACTTCAAACCAAAGTCAGTTATATCACAACTATTTCGTGCAAACAGACATAGACGATTGCTAATTGCTCTTTCGTGAATATGTATCCAGTCCTGGTGATAAAATTAACCCGACACTATTATTACAAATGACCTCTAGGGTAATGGGATCAGTTAATTCAAAGAACATGAAGTGGATTAAAGGGATAGTCGACCATTTTGAATCATCTTCCTATTGTAAGGTTCCTTCTGGCTCAAACTGATATGGTTGTGTATCATTCATGACGTAATTTTAGCAAGATAGTGCCATTTGGTTCTGGAATAATTATTTGCTCACATTTGTTTACATGCTTTTGTACGGGCTCTACAGACTTCAGGTCAACCGGATACGCTCGAATGACGTCACCATGCAGGGCTTCCGGTCTCTGTCTAGCTTCAAAATGGCGGTGCCCACAGGCCATTAAAAGTCGATTAATCAGCATTTGAACTGGATTATTTAATATGTGGGTGATCGTTTACACATTTTGACATTATTTATGATATTTGTGAGTATGGGTGTATTAGTCCTGAAAATTTGAAATGAAAAAAAACCATATACTTTATACCTAATGTTGTCCAGCGGGAATACGTTTAATTATTACTGACGCCGAATCTGGATTAAATTCAGTATATATATATATATATATATATATATATATATATATATATATATATATATATATATATATATATATATATATAGATAAATAGATAGATAGATAGATAGATAGATAGATAGATAGATGAAGACAGTATAGCAGATAGTAAATAGATAGAAACAGGTATTAATCATTATATATATATAAAATAAATATATATATATATATATATATATATATATATATATATATATATATATATATATATATATATATATATTAGAATCAGAGAATTACTGTATATGTACTAAACAGTCGATGAAATTATTAAACGGCAAAACATTAAATATCATTGGTATGTCTATGATACACAATTGTACCTAATTATAAAGCCACGTGTTAAATGTTATGATAATACACCTTCAAATGAATCTTGTATTGAAGACGTAAGTAACTGGAAGAACAGCAACATGCTGAAGTTGATTAAGGATAAGAAGGAATCCATTGTTTTCTCATCCAAGCAAAGTGTAAAGAAAACTGAGAATCTTTGGATTAAGCTGCGATCCAATTATATCAATTAATCCATGTCGCTGAGAAAGGTATGGGCTTTATTCGATAAACCTCTTGGAATGGAGATGCCGATGTGTCGTTAAACAACATGCATCCATCCATCTTGGAACGGAGAAGCAGGTGAATTATATCTTCGAGTCCTCTAATTTGCAAATAAGAAACATAAATGAAGAGAAATGCAAAAGCCTTCAGTTCAAACACATACAATTATCGGCAGTACAATAGGAATGCATTGTAATATAATATCCCGATCTCCCTCTCTCTGACAAATCCCCTACAACTAAGTCTGATGACATGCACTCGGAAAATGAAACCTATGAAACCAGTTTTATTCTATCTGTTTTATTTCAGATCGCTCTACACGATCCCGGTTAACACACATACAGTACTGATTACTGAGTGTAACGGTGCCGCTGTATCTAAACGAACCTATCCCGAATGTAGATACCAGTGAGATTATTGAGATCTGAGTCTTGTTCCCTTTGAGCGGCACAAAAAAGAGATTCAGCAATATACAGAGATAATTATTCCTCAGCATCAGCTCCCAAATTGTAAAATAAGTTGCATAATCATATTCAGATGGAGCAACTAAATATATATATTTTGGAAGGCTCTTAAAAACAATTATTTAAATTACCCTATTTATAAAATGTGTATTTGCTGTATGTTTCTTATTAATTAATTATATATATATATATATATATATATATATATATATATATATATATATATTGTCATATATTTAAAATTTTTGTAAACATTTTATTTTTTTGTAATTTTATTTTGTAATTTCCAAAAAACATAAAGAACCATTTTAATATATATATATATATATATATTATATATATATATATATATATATATATATATATATATATATATATATAATTATATTTGCTTTTTGTAACATTGTCTGCGCAAATTCGAATACGGAAAACATGGTGCATAAATTGAACTGTTCATGCCGTATATATTGTGTAAATTACTATGTCAAAACTATACACTGCACTATGTAACAGGGCTTGTTCAACTAAATAGCTTTTAAATTTTGTCCCTAGAGAAGGGGAAATCCTTTCCCAATGGGGTTGGATTTGAAACAGCTATGACATCTACAGTTAATAGGGGATGACAACTATTCACCAACGGTAAATACTGGGAATCTTTCAGCAAATAATTTCATATTACACGTACACTGAAGGAGTATTTCACTGAAATATTGTCTCTTTTCAAAGGATTTAACAACATATTTATCAGGATATCATCCAATGATTGAGCGGACCAATCTTCCCAGATGAATGACACAAGTAAGCCTTCGTTATTCGTGTTGACTCGTAGGGGATATTTTGGCATAAGTTTCAATGGATTAAATAAAGGATTTTAAAATTAAACTCTTAACTAAATGTAAATTAATTTTAATGAAGATTGTTTTCATATTTAATGTAGATGTAAAGGGCAATTTGCAAGTTTTGGAAATATTATTTTCACCTGTATCTGGAAACCAATCATATATGTATCACCTGTATATTATAATTTTTGTATTACATTAGAGTATTAAGACCATTGACAGTTACATGTAATGAATATTGCACAAATGGCTGGTTCAGAAATCCAGCCGCATGGTGGCCATAGGGGTAACTGGATTGGTCTACTATGGAAATTATTTAAACATACAGTTAATCGTCGACTTACTTACTACCTACGCAACTTAAGACTGTTCCACTTTACAACCAGCGGCATGACGTAAGGATGAGTGTAATATCATTACACAGTATTATAAACACAAGGTAATTTATAACATAGGCCGACTTACGACCAGATCAACTTACAACTGCTCGTAACCAATCAACATCGTAAGTCGACATTTTTTTGAAAAAAAAACTAATATATATATATATATTTTTTTTTGTGTGTGTGTTTTAGATGTATATGTGTGTGTATGTATGTATGTGTGTGTGTGTGTGTGTGTCTGTTACAGTTAATCTGTATAATCAAGTAATGTGTATATTACCTGAAATATGTCTATAACCTGGAGGAAACCGGCTGCATCACAGTTCATGGTACAGGGAACGCCCATTTAAACTCCAAAAGGCGAAACAACAAAAAATCGCAGAGGGGGGAAATTTATTTCAATGTTTCTGGCCATCAACGTTTTTATGTATTCTGTCCCGCCAATGTTTGCATTTCCTAGGGTCAGTGTTTGTGACCACATACTGAGAAGAGCTCCACTCGGCATTATTGGGGTTATCGTAAGACATTTTGTCAAGCATATACGCGCAACCAAGGACAAGCCATATTTCGGTTGAGGTCAAAATGGGTTGTTGTTTTGAATTTTCAACCTCACTGTAGCCACAAGCTGCAACGATTGGACAGGACCTTATATGGGCCTTTCAAGCAGTTCTTTAATGAGTCCGCAAACGCCTTCATGAATTCCAATCCTGCGAAGACTATAAACATTCACAACATCTGCGAGTTGGCTGGCAAAGCCTTTGCGTTCACACCACGAAATATCGTATTAGGATTTCGAACAACAGAGATATCCCCGTTTGATCCCAATGTCATTTGTGATGAGACCGTTTGCACCTTCCCTCGTCACTGCCCGTCCAATAAAAGCACAGCTAACTGTTAGGCTAAAGATACAGCCACGAGGAACTTATCTGACTTGACTTTCGATACTAACCCAGTACTCAATCAGATCTAAGCAAAATGATGACCAGATATGTGAAGTCGATGATACTTATAAATCGCTTCCCTTGCCTAAACTTGGTCTTGGCAATATTGCTAGCATCAAGAAAGATGACTTTGCCTTGGTTAAATTTGAGACAAAAAGGAAGAGGGAAGTCTTCTACATTGGCCAAGTACAAGATGTCATTATCGTTAGAGATGATACATAATATGAAAAGATGTTCATGAGAAGGGCATCACCGAAGTCCTTCGGATTCAGGTTCCCCACTATATATGGCATATGTGATATTGAGGTGAAGGATATGGTTGTAAAGTTCCCCTATCAATTTGAATAAGGTGGGAGATATTTGATTTTCAGAGTTGATCTGAGACCACACGACAATGCTGTCAGTTAAGGGTCGTAATTTCTCCGGGCCCAAACTACCACCGCGGAGCAATTAGCATCAGCAGTACATTAGGCCCGCCTCCACTGGCTGTGCCCATGGTCTGTGCTTGGCTCATAGATGGCCTTTGGTCTATGCCCAAGTTTTTTGTTTGTTTGTTTGGGATAATTTGAGATCTGAAGAACAAAGTCTTTATATTTCTGTATTAAAAATGTCTGTAATGTATTGAGGTTAGGATTGGACCTGACAAGTTGAAGAGATTGAGAAACGGTTTATTTCCAAGGATCATTTTGTTGGGAGATGACCTTTCATTTATGACCAAGCTCTTTGTGTGTTATATTGCATGATATATCAATGAGTAAACACCTGCTGTTAGTTACACACTCGAAATATTAAAGCAAATGAGTCAACCATTATACCGCACTTAGTAACCCACTGTACTCCACACACGGGGCACAATGGGCAAAACAAAAGGTATTACAACGATCTCCAGCAAAACGTTGCTTAAGATTTCCTAACATAACTGTGGTTGTTTAACATGACAGATAACGAACATCACTTTGAGGTACAAATGGATCTTTTTACATCTACAGTTTTGATACAAATGGCAAAAATGTAATACCCACTGTGCCCCGCTCTTTCAATCTCTCTCACACACACGCACACGCATATATATATATATATATATATATATAAACCAGGTATACGCACGCACACGCACACATACAGACTCACACACGCGCGCGGGTAAACGCACGCACGCACACACACATATACACACTGTTTCATGAACGTCGTAATGTAATTTTTTTGACATTCATTGTAGTTCGTAATTTATACAATATGGTGACCAATCTAGATAACACATTGGAGGACATTTTCTAAATCAAAACGAAACAAGTTGGCTATTACTGTACCCCCACAATAAGCTTCATCAAAATTAGCGAAACTAACGCACCTGTTTTAGCCTTGAAGACATTACTCTAACATGAGTTTTTTGTATTTGATAAAACAAATAATGCCAAGTCAAATGTTTTATGCTCGCTGTTTTCTACTCTATTATGCTAGTTGCTGTATCACCTCGCTGCGCTGTGGCGCGCCATGTTTTCACAAACGACCACAGCGTTGTTTTCCCGCTCAAAGAGGAGAAAGCTATCGTCTGCCGAGCAGGCGACTTGTATTTGGCTACGGATCAGAGCCCGGGATATCTGAATAACGGATTTCGTGTTTGTCGCGCGGAACTCTATAGTTCGGGAGTCGGGATACGGGAATGGTTTGCTAATTTTAAGCTCACATCAAATCGGAAACGGACGCAGTATCCGGATACAGTGTCGTCCGAGAAAAGGCCGGAACCTCCAGAATAGCTGCAATCGATTGTTTATCGTGTGTTACATCCTCAAGTTGTATACGGTGAGTGTTTTGCCAAAATCTGAGAAATGTGAGCGTTGAGGAATGTACGATGGCATGCACTCACGTGCGCGCGCGCACACGCACGCACACACACACACACACACACACGTACCAATCGACACAAACAAGCACACGCGTACACATAAAACATAATACACGCAAGTCACTAGATAGTTGTTGAAATGCCATAGCGTCACCGAGTAAAAATAGAGAGTGTCTCCTTTAAGCATACCAATGTACGCGCCTTTACATGTTAACACGCACACAGACATGCAACTCTATAGGATTCGGTAAGCTCGATGTTCTGGACTGAAATCGGCTTCTATCACGCCTGTTTCCCGAATTACGTTTTTATTACTGCAAAAACCAGCCGGATAAACCTTACAGAGACTCACAGGGATATGTCTTTACTGTACGATTTGAGTGACCCGTCAGCTTACTAGAGGCGCAGTCTGCCTACAAATATTTGGCTTGAAAGGGGATAATTTGGGCACATTTATCATGACGCTGAATATCTGGATTAAGAACCTTGTCAGGATTTACGATATGAACCCAGAATCTACAGTTTTCTAAATTTGATGCAATAAGATATGCGCACACCTTTAAACAAACCGTGGTACTTATCAATGCATCATACTAATTAAAGAGGGGAGATGAGGGACGCTGAGGGAAGTCATAATTGTGGAGAGGATAAATCTCTACATTCCTCAAGTTACACCGTAACCAAATCGCTGTTCATGTCGTAAAATAAAACCTGGTTTATCACTGTAATTTTGTTAATTCGCTTATTTGTGCTGCTTTTATGTATTCGTCCATCGGAGATGTTCTATAAGTCTATATATATATATATATATATATATATATATATATATATATATATATATATATATATATACGTTGTTTAATGATATATTGTCGTGATGCTACTACATCTTAATATGTCTGTTTGTTCCTTTTGGGGTATCCTGAGTTGTACTTACTGGATTAATTCGTATTCGCTATGATTGACTTCGGAGACTCTCTCTCTCTCTCTCTCTCTCTTCTCTTCTCTCTCTCTCTCTCTCTCTCTCTCTCTCTCTATATATATATATATATATATATATATATATATATATATATATATATATATATATATATATATATATAATATATATTCGACATCCATAAACTCATAGTCGCCTGAAACCTTTTTGATTAGGTTTATTCCGTCTCTCTCTCTCTCTCATATATTTATATATAATATATATATATATATATATATATATATATATATATATATATATATATATATATATATATATATATATATATATCGCTACAGACCCACCATCCACTGATTTACTCACTCACTCAGTCACTCACATTCTAATGGGACGTCTCCATGGCCTATCTAGTAGCAAGGTTGGCAGCCTACTTCTAGTACATGGGCTCAATCCCCAGTGGGGTAATGTCTCAAGTGTGTTTCATCTTTCACTTCGCCTCATTATCTTCGGATGATCCTCATCCCATTTAGCTCATCGTGTGCAGAAGCGTTATACATAAAATTAGCATCATCATCAACTCACCATCTGGACTTTTCTGGATCTTTCTCCCGGACAGCCAGACATTATTACCTGCAGGTTACCTGCTTTCACTGGATCCAATCAGTGCCATCTCAGGTAGTTAGCCGCTTCTAACTGTTTGTGGCTCTATTGTAACCCGGAGAATCCCGGCGCCACATACTTACGTTATACCTGACGCTGGGTTCATTCTCTAACAATATCTATTTCCTACCTGGAGGCAGGTGCTACAGGCTGGCATTTCTTTCCCGGTTTAATCACCAGAGGAGCTGCGATCACTACTGTTGCCGTCTATGGCTTCTTCAATAACCTCCGGACCAACGTTATCCTTGGATGTGAATTAACACCGGACCGAGGTTATGGCGGGATGTAGCCGCCAGCCTGATGAACCATAATTAATCTTTTAAATGGTTGTGCCAACACCAACACCATCACCGTCATCATCATCATCATCATCATCATCATCATCATTATGAGAGATGTTTATGTCTACTCATAAAAGTGCAGTAACTGCTATCTTCTAAACGTTCTCCAGACTGCAATATATATATATATATATATATATATATATATATATATATATATATACCAGCTAGCTGAATCGTTTGTTTGATTTTTGTTTCGTGTGACCTCCTAAAGGAATCTTACCATTTCATCCGTCTACCTTCACAATTTAATTATTTCCGGGTATTTAGGTGTTTGGTTGCCCTAAGATATTCTTTTATATTATATATATATATATATATATATATATATATGAAACACATCATCAGGCCATGAATCAACAAAGAACCAGTTGTCGGTGATCATAAACGACTAGTTGGCTTTTCAGCATCAACAGCTTCAAGGCTTATTATGATTAATGCATAAAGCTTAGTCAATAATTATAAGTATGTTGTTTGTGTGTGTGTGCGTTAGTTTGTGGTAATTTGTGTTTGTGTTTGTTTTTGTATGTGTTTGTGTGTGTATGTTCGTTTGTGTGGTTGTTTATGTTTTTAAACGTGTGATTGCGTGTGTGTGCGTTTGTGTGTGTGCGAAGACAACATTAAATGGCCATAATATATGCTAATATATATGCCATTGGATAGCGATAGGGGATGTTTCACCCTTCATCGTCCAATGTTTTCGAGAAAAGTGGTTGAAGGAGGAACATTGAAACCCAGTAAACAATCAACAACTAAATAAATATAACTATTATGGCTGATAGCTGTCCCATTAATTATTTACTAACAACCCTATTATGATGCTTATTTATAGAATGTCGAGGCCCGGATAATAGAGGTAGGACTGTCATTTGTCGAGTATAATGAGAAAGAAAAAAGCCTATAATCAGTAACCATTATATTTGACACTTAGCTATTTAAAATAAGATAATTCGGCAAATAACTGCAATAAGGTTTATTTATTGTCAAGCTCATCGATCTTTTGTGTGATAAAGTAATATCTTTCAAATATCTGATCAGGTTAACTCAGAGTACGACAGAATAGTGAAAATCCCATTTGGTTGTATTATTAGTAGACTGGTAATACCAGTTGAAGTAATAGTGTTAGTATTAGCAGTAGTAGTAGTAGTAGTAGTAGCAGTAGTAATAGTAGTATTAGAAGAAGTAGGCTTAGTTGTAGCAGAAGTAGTATTAGTAATAGTAGTAATAGTCATAGAAGTAGAGTAGTAGCATTGTAGTAGCAGTACAGTAGTAGTAGTAGTAGTAGTAGTAGTAATTGTTATTTTAGAACACTTAATAATTGATTAAAAGTATAGATAACAAAGCATGTTATTGAAGAAGAAAAACAGTATCGAAAATCAATGTCTTAACAGAGTGTTTAAAATGAGCCTCCATATTGTTTATGATGGAGCATAATCAATATCCCATGATTTTTTGCCAAATCGGTATGATCAACATCAGATTAGGTATGTTATGCCCTATATATTACATCTCATTAGGTATTTCGTACGGTACGACCAATACCTCATTGCGTTTAAAACCCTTATTACCTTCTCTGACCAACCTGGCATATGGTGCATCATACCAAAATAACAGATATCGAAATGGGATTATAATACGGGATATGAACTGATATTAATCCCATTAGATTTATTGTACAATATAACCCAAACTCCTAACCCTACGAACTTATGATAGACGACCCAATAAGCTTATCATATCCTATAGCCAACATCCCATTCTGCTTGTAATACAACATAACTATCTTCCCATTAACTGCATCATACAAGATAATAAAACATTCCTCTAGCTTAATTAGATTGTATAATAAAGCGATATTTACCATTAAGGTTATCATATAACATAACCAAAAACCCATATCACACATTTAAGCCAAAATCCTTTTTAAAATACCACAAATAGACGAGCCCAGCCTCTTTCACGTCTTTAGGGATATATTTTTTTGCAGGGCGGGGGGCGGCGTGTTGCCCCTCCGAGGCAGCCCCCAGAGATACACACTACTTCGGCCACGGTCGGTCAGCCTCGTATCGCGGGGATCGCACTCCCCCCCCCCAACAGTAGCCAGAGCCGCGGCTACTGACTCGACCCCGGGCTCGGTAAGAACCATGATTTATAGAGAGTTTGTCGAAATCCATCAGAAGCTGGCCCAGATTTCGCAATATGATTGGCCGGTTTGAATTCGCCCATCACACGTATGACCGTTATTGATCCACGATAACCTTATTCCATACCGTTTATCTTCGATTCTTGCGGATCTTTATTAAACGGATCACGGGAATAATTTAACTGATCGGCTTTTTAGGTATGTTTTCTTGTATGCAAATTATTGTATTTATCTGTTTTCTGTCTGTCTGTCTGTCTGTCTGTCTGTCTGTCTGTCTGTCTGTCTGTCTGTCTGTCTGTATGTATGTATGTATGTATGCATGTATGTATGTATATAAGTATGTATGTACGTGTTTATTTAAGCATGTATGTCTGTATGCATTTATGTGTGTATATATCAATGTATGTTTGTATGTAGACTGTATGCGTGTATATATGTATATATATATATATATATATATATATATATATATATATATATATATATATATATATATATATATATATATATATGTATGTATGTATGTATGTTTGTGATATTTCAGTCCTGCTTCTTTCTCTCTATGTCTGTACGTGTATATGTCTGTATGGCTGTCTGTTTGTATGTATGTCTGTTTGTTTGAGGTTATGGATTCGCCTAACAGCTTGTATGTAAGTCAATTTATCATTCTGGCTGTTGGATGGATGGATGCATGAATTAAATGGATGAAAGGTTTGATAGTTAATAAGTGATGTTCATCATTCAACCTGTCAGTCTTCCAGTGTATCTTTCTACTCGTCTCCCATTTTCCACATATACGCACGCACACACACACACACACACACACATATATATATATATATATATATATATATATATATATGTGGTGTCTCATTCGTTTATTAATATCCAAATTCCCAAATCCATACCCTCACTCATTAAGCAATTCAGACAGCTAACTCCGATTAATAACTGCAGCCATTTCCGTAAAACATCCGGTTTTACAACTATTCCTCTGGTATTAAAAATGGTTCTTTGTTATAGACGGCGCCACCGTCAGCACCGTCAGAGGGCAGCACCAAAGTTCTCTGATCGGGCCATGTTGTGTCCGATCCGTTTTGATCAAACTAAATGTTGGTCCGTGTCGGGTCCCTGGGGGTACGGGGTTGGTTCTGGGCTGGCAGCTCTACAACTAACGACATTAAGGATTACCTTGGCCTAAATTCTAAGACGCGCAAGGGACTGATAAGGTTGGTGTTACGACTTAACGAACTGAGTAAAACGGAACGGTAGACGCTTTGTTAAATTGGTTCTGGGACAACCTGAGACGTGGATGTCTCAGTTCAGATAGCGGACGACGCTTAAGGAAAAAGGCAACGAGGGAGGTCCGTTTAATCGGGATAGAGGTGGGGGGAGGTTATATTGTTAGATGGTATACGAAAACCAGCAAAGCATCATAACCGGCATGCAATGCGAAGATAATACGTTAATACCGCACCGACCACGTGGTTGTGTTGACAAACTGTCGCATACAGTTACGTTGCCAAGATAAACGAATATATTTTATAGGTCAAAGGTTGTTGGCCTTTCTGGTTATGTGCATAAATAAATTATGTCTACTGATAAACAAACAATGAGATGTCCTCGCCACCCACGATTTTAATTAGATAGAGTTCACGTATATCTCATTTCGCATCTTCTACCTGGATTAAGTAATCATATTAATGATAGGCTGTGTAATCCGTCATATTTAACTATAACAGTCGTTTATTGTATATGGATGTATATGTGACTAATAAATATAACATAATTAGAGCCAATGTCGTTATAGATAGTGTCGTGTACTTAGAGGGTTGGATATGGGGTAAGGTTAGTTTGTATTGTGTGTTACATTTACCGAGGGTACAAAATCAAAATAGATGACTGAGCACGTCATCTAATACTATATAAACCTACCCCAGCTGAGGGAGACTACCTGGACAACTACAACAGCTCTCCAGAAGAACCTGTACGCCACAAGAAGTGATCTACAGGGAACAATATCGTTCATAATCATTGATGAGCTCGACGTGTACTCAACAAATGAACGAAACGAACAGGAAGAAGACAGTAACCCCATATTCCCCAATAATAATAATAACAATAATTATAACTAATCCTACCTGATATTATAGATATAAGGAAATAATCCAAATTGAATATCAGATCGCACAGCGGGAAGGATAAAAGTCACGGGTTCTGACGTCAGCTGGCACAACGGTCGGGTCGCATCTTAATCCAGATCAAATCGGTTCACAGATGGTCTGGCTTAGCCATCCTCGTGAACTTACCTGCAATCCCCCCCCCCCCCGTGCTTAACCAGTCGTCGATTCATTTGCATCAGTCTGTAGATGCTCATTGTTATAAGTCAATCTTCACAAGGTATTTCATGATATAATTTTTTCTTTAGTAATTTCAGTCACATATGAAGCTGTTTGACCCAACTATAATGCACTATTCGTAAACACATTTCTTTCCAGAAATTCCATGTTTGGCTAACCCCCATTTGCATTGTTATAACCGGGTAAAAAATAGTGTGTATTAAGTGACGTCAGATTTCAGGAGCATCCTGGCTGTGTCTGGCTTAAAATGGCGGCGTCCACAGTCCATTTATAGGAAACACTAGACATTATCCGGAATGGCTTAGTATTCACCGTATGGTTTCTAATACATTCCGGTAGTTCATCCTAAACTTTTGATCCACGTATCCCGATTGTTCTATCGGGGTTCTCTTTCTTTCACAAGAAGCATCCCTATACCTCATCTCAGTTTTCCCGTCGACGATTGTACGATTGGGGTTACTAAGCTAACTAATATTAAAATATATATGTATGACCTTGTTTAAATTATGTATGTATTTATTTAGACGGTTAATTATAGTCAAATATATATATATATATAGTTATCGTAGAATACTTAATCACTATGTGGGACTTACTTGACCTCTAACCCAAAAAAAATCCCTCAAGTTTCACCTGTATTAGTATTCAGACACGTTGTATTGATATCAAATAGCTAGACATGACGGGGGGAGGGTTAGCCATTTTTAGCCATGTTTAGCTGTTATTGGCTAATTTTCTCTCGAGAATGAGAACTGTCTGGCATATTTGATAACGTTGTACTTTGAGTAATTATGTCAAAGTGGGCAATAACACCTGTTATAGACCCGACAGATGATGCTAATAATGATGATGATGATGATGATGATGATGATGACTATTATCATATGTGTGTGTTTGTGTTTGTGTGTGTGTCTGTGTGTGTGTGTGTGTGTATGTGTGTGTGTTATATATATATATATATATATATATATATATATATATATATATATATGTTTTTTTTTATTGTGTATGTGTGTGTGTGTATGTGTGAGACAGGGATTCATCAAGGTACCGATCCAAGTCAGAGACATTTTCACGGTGAGATTTGGAACTGTCTGCATATCTGACTGGCTGGCTGACTGACTTTCCGTCTGTCTGTTCATCTTTTCTCCTCTTAAAATGTGTGTCTGTCTGTCTGTCCGTCTGTCAGTCGATCTGTCTGGCTACTTGGTTGTCTGTCTGTCTGCGTGGCTGAGTGCCTGACTCTGTGTTTGCTTGTCTATTCGTTCGGCTACGTGACTGCCTCACTATCCGTCTGGGTGTCTGTCTGCCTAGCTTCCATGGCTAGATATCTGACCGGCTGCCTGTTAATTTAGCTATCTATCTACCTGATGCATCATTAGATGACAGGACAATGTGAGTGTGTATGATAGTGTGCGTAAGCGCGCATGCATGTTTATTTTTCCACTGAGGGCATATGTAGCGAGAGTTATGGGCGTCTCTCTCTCTCTCTCTCTCTCTCATAACTTTATCCCATTACCATCAGTAATTGACCCTAATCATAGCCATTATATCGTCAACAATGTTGGCAATTGGTATAGAGTTTTGCATAATGGCCGGTAGAGGTCAACACCTGTACTATAGATATATAAAAGGTATGGCGACGGCTTAACTGGTCAGATAATACCTGGTTATAATGGTTAATCGGGTGTGTGTGTAAACATTATTATTATTATTATTATTATTATTAGTAGTAGTAGTAGTAGTAGTAGATTTGATTATCTGTCCATATTTGATTTTCTCTTTTCTCTTCATTCGGTTAATATCAGTTGATGAAGACGGACCCAGAGACAAACATACGGTTAATGTCAGTTGATGAAGACGGACCCAGATACAGACATACGGTTACTGTCAGTTGATGAAGACGGACCCAGATACAGACATACGGTTACTGTCAGTTGATGAAGGGGCGCATGCATGTTTATTTTTCCACTGAGGGCATATGTTACGAGAGTTATGAAGCGGTCCTAGACAACCTTTGTATTGATAATACACCCAGGACAGCTCTTCTGTCTTGATCGGCCCAGCAGCTCTTCTGTCTTGATCGGCCCCCTCTTCTGTCTTGATAAAACTTTACCCAGTACCATCAGTATTTAAAACCCCTAATCATAGCCATTTATGTCGTTGAAAATGGACCGGCAACATGGTTAGAGTTTTGATAATGGCCCAGAGACAACATACTTTTACTGTAGTTATGAAGAGGCCCAGGCGCCCGGTTAAACGGGTCGGGATAATACCCCGGTTATAATGGTTAATCGGTTGTGAAGAGGGTAAAACAGACTTTATTATTATTATGAGAGGACCCAGAGACAGATAGGTTAGTATTTAGAAGACAAAGAGACAGACATACGGTTACTGCCCATTTTTGATGAAGACTGACCCAGAGACATACATTGGGTTTAAACTGTCAGTTGATGAAGACGGACCCAGAGAAAAGACATACGGTTACTGTCAGTTGATGAAGACGGACCCAGAGACAGACATACGGTTACTGTCAGTTGATGAAGACGGACCCAGAGACAGACATACGGTTACTGTCAGTTGATGAAGACGGACCCAGAGACAGACATACGGTTACTGTCAGTTGATGAAGACGGACCCAGAGACAGACATACGGTTACTGTCAGTTGATGAAGACGGACCCAGAGACAGACATACGGTTACTGTCAGTTGATGAAGACGGACCCAGAGACAGACATACGGTTACTGTCAGTTGATGAAGACGGACCCAGAGACAGACATACGGTTACCAGAGACAGCCGACAAATGGTCGAGATAGGTCATTTCTTCTTTAAAAGCAGGAAGCTGGCTCCTGTCGGTGAAACGGCGAATCTGTTGTCCACAATAATGGCATTTTTATTACGATCGTGGTGACACCCAGCTGACGTCACAGTAGGAAGACAGTGCCGTTCTAGAACAGTCCCTCCTCCACATTTCGCCACGTGTTCGTCTCTCTCTCTCTCTCTCTCTCTCTCTCATCTCGGTCACGTGATCGACAGCGACCTCCTGTGGTATAGAGAAACACTGTGAAACGTCTAGATCTAGATGTAGAACAGACCGAATATTATCCGAATTTTATACAAATGTCATTGGTAATTAGGATATCCATCTGTGAAGGAGCGCTTTTGTGTTTGCCTGTAAATGTGCATGTATGGATGTAAAATGTACTTATACATAGACATACACGCGCACGCGCGCACGCGCACACACGCACACACACACACACACACACACACATATATATATATATATATATATATATATATATATATTTATAAAATCATTAATTGCTTTAAATTAGTTTTTATTAACCATTACCGATGATCTAATGAATTCATCTTAACTCGACATCTACTGATGAGGCTACTGATGAGGCTACTCTCAACTTGACGTTTATGGTTTAAATGATTTGTTGTACCTCCACAGTCGTGGTAGATTTTCTAGCTAACATACAAGGAAAACAATCCCCACCAAGGGATCGAGTTGTAGTCTGTGCCGATAAGTTGTGTCCATTTGGAATTATGTATTTACGTTTTGTACTTGTCACTTTATTAAAAGACGATAGGCAAAAATGGTGAGTGAACCGAAAATGGTAACGAAGTAAATTGACCAACGAACCACCCGCCAATCGCAGCTAGGCCATTATTTGAACCCGGGTAATACGGATCAGTTTCCAACCGCGCTACTAACGAGCCACGATCAACATATATATGATATATAAGTTAATAAACCCGCGCCCGAATTTCGTGTTGATGTTTTTGTGTGTTACGCTTTAATTGAGTATAGCGTATCAATTTCAATATGTTACGAACAACATTATAAGTCTATCAGTGACAGTCCCCTGAATACCCATCTGAATTCATCTCCATTAGAAAATAATCTTCGAAATTTAGTTCATTCAGTCAGATACTGTTGCAGGTACTAGTGTCTAGGCTCAAGTCGTATGGCGATTGTGTACTTAGTTTAGCATCTACGATGTGTTAGAACATGTTGTCGTTGGATATTATAAGTCCAGTCTATGCTGGAAAGTTTAAATAGGTTCTAAAACTCACCCGTCCAAGGTCGCATTCACAGTAAATAATATGAGTTGGTCAAATTTCAGAATGGGTTTCAGATATATCTTAATAGAGCATAACTGTATGTTTCCTTGAATGATTCCTGATACCAATAACGTTATTAAATCCATATTATTATTATTATTATTATTATTGTTGCTGTTGTTCATCATCATTATCATCACACCGTAGTGATCATGTTGTCAAATGAGTTATCAGAATCTCTGGATCTGTATTTATCCAGACTCTTCGTTGTTGATCGGTAGAAATGAGACATCCGTTGAAATCGCTGACCGTTGAACTAGTTGCTTCGGATGTTTCATCCACGTTTATACTTCCAGTCACGACGCCGGATGCTAGCTGTGAGAGGGTCGACGACGTCAGATCCGTTGAGAACAACTGACGCTACAGGCGACCGAGTAACTGACAGGAGAGCTAACGTATAGGACAGGTCAGCTAACAGACAGGACAGGACAGCTAACAGATAGGACAGGACAGCTAACAGAGAAATATTACTGACAACGACATCGACAACAAAGGAGTATTGGCAACAATAAAATCAACAACAGTAATAACAATACTAGTGAGCGAAGCAACATAATTTGTGTAATTTAGCAACGAAACGAAAGCGGGTCACTTCACTCGTATAATAAACGTGAACAACGAGTTGCGTAGGAACCTTAAGCAAGAACCATCTCCATCAGCCGATTAGAACCACTTACCTCAGCACTGTTGGCATATTAAGAACTACTGCTATAGTCGATGCCATCGGCCGTTGGAGCTGTCGATGTTGGTAGCAGATCAACGAGGTTCTACTGCACGTGACATAGCAAGGCCAAAGAATAGCCATACCATAAGGACGTTCAGAGGGCTATACTATAGAGCTATTACTTAACGTAAACATAGCAACAAACATACAAACATCGGTGTTTGTCCACTTCTTCTTCTCGCCGACATTTGGCCTTCGTATCTTGGCTAAAGAATCATCCGGGGATATAGCGTGGATTAGTGGTTCGTCATCACGCCCACGAACGGCAAAGCTCTCGCGCCGAGAAACACCTGTCAGGGGCGCAGGTGTCAAAACGAGCATATTTAGCCGGCGAGGAGCATTAGCAACTGGCCCGCTGTCTATATATCCGTATGTTTGTAAGTATGCATGTATGTATGTACGTACGCACGGGTGGATAGATGGATGTAGGCATTCGCACTGTCCGTTTGCGACCACGGCTGGACAGCTGCATCTGCGCGAACTCGTCATCACCGACATCGCTAGCATCTTTCGGCCTATCGTTTACTCGAGCACACACCGATCGTCGGACGTCAGCTCTTAACTGATTCGCTACCCACGGGTTGTGCCCACGTCGAACGAGTTCGGGATAACATCGTCGTGAAAGTTTGACGTTCGACATACGACACAAACATTTGGAAATGATTAACCACTTAACAACCAGGTACGTGTTCTTTGTTTACGTTTACGAAACAAACACCAAATGATTTAATCGTAGTAGTAGTTATGTCAGCGCTAGATGTAGGGGAGGGGGAGTGGGGTGGAATAGCATGTTAAAGGGTTACCCAAGAAAATGCATGAAACAAATATATTTAAAATACAAATGTACCCGTGTGCAAGTTTTCGAGTGCGAAAACGAGTATCTCTGATAGAATTTTGTATTATTTCTAATGCTGTTTAGAACGGTGAATGTTCAATTGAATAAATATACCTGGGGTGTGTCTTTTATTGTGGGGATTAGGAGAGATGGAGAGGGGGGGGGGAAGTGAGAAAGAGAGAGAATTAGGGAAGGAGAGCGAAAGAAAGAGCATTTTATTAGCTAGTTATTGGTTAGTATGTTGATTGTTTGATTGATTGATTGTTTAACTGACTGACTGACTGACTGACTGACTGACTGACTGACTGACTGACTGGTTTATTCATGCTCGTCGCATTGGCCTAACCATTGTGCATTCACGTTAAGCGAATCTATCAATGGGTGGGAAGATGGGTGAGAAGATGAGTGAGAAGATCGTTGCACAGATGGATTGATACATACGATTTCCCTGGTTCGGAGCCAAATTATTTCAAAAGACAGACTAAATGATCTGAGAAGAATGCAGAGGTAATGAAGTGAATTGAAAGCTGAAGGTCTATTGGGTTAAATAAATGAATGAACAAGTGACTGAATAAAGTTCCCAATTAATTAATACATTTATTAAGGAGTAAATGTTTGTTTGTGTATGTGCCTGTGTGCGTGTTTAACTTGTGCTTAAGCATCCGTGGGTACGTGTATGCATGCTTGTCTGTCTGTCTGTCTGTCTATCTGGGTTTTCTCTCTCTCTCTCTCTCTCTCTCTCTCTCTCTCTCTCTCTCCATATATATATATATATATATATATATATATATATATATATATATATATATATATAATATAGACCAGTATTATTTCCAGGTCTATGACCTAAACTAATCCGCCAAATAGAGCAAAACACACACAATCTCTACTAGGCACGTATAATCCTGGATTGTCAGTTACAACGGTTCTTGGCGACATATCATATTACGCGAGATAGCTACAAACGTTGGCCAATCTAATTATTTGTAGGCTAACGGAAGTGAATGACGCGTGTCACGAGAGGGCGCCGTCTACGGTGTCGTTAGCTTCAGAAGCGGGAGACAGGGAGGGGATAAAATGACAAGGTGCTAGATTGTGTTAAGTTCAGTGTCTGTTGTAAATATGTGATAAGAGGTTACTAGAACAGAAAATAAAACACCCCCCCCCACTCTTCCTTCTCTCTCTCTCTCTCTCTTTATATATCTCTCTTTATTACGTACACTATCTATTTATCTCTCTCTCTCTCTCTCTCTCTCCCCTCTCCCCCTCTCTCTTTTTCTATCTATCTATCTATCTATCTATCTATCTCTCTGTCTCTCTTTCTCTCTGTTTCTGTCTCTTTTGTCTCCCTTCACCTCTCTCTCTCTCTCTCTCTCTCTCTCTCTCTCTCTGCTACTTCTCCCCCCCTCTTCCCACTTCTCCCTCTCTCTCTCTCTCTCTCTCTTCCTACTTCTCTCCCTTTCTCTGGGTTTGTATGTGTGTGTCTTACTCCTCCACAATTATCTCCCTCTGTGCTTCTCTCCTATTCTGCCACTCCCTCCCCTCTTCTCTCTCACCTGACGGATGATGTTGATCATCTGGTGGATCTCTATAATAGTACACTGAGGGACATTGAGCATGCACCATTAAGGATAAAGGAAATGCCAGGAACACCACTGCTTCCTTGCCTCTGCTAAATTGGAAGAGTACAATACAAAGATCCAAGCTGTGTTAGCGCAGTTGGTTAGAGCGTAAAACTCGTAACCTCAGGGTCGGAGGTTCGAGGCTTGGGAGTTGCAATGCTGTCATGTGGCGACTGGTTCACTCATCCATAAAAATGAGAACCTGACAGAACGTGATGGCTATGTGTTTGAGTAATGCTTTGCATCTATAATGGCAGCATGCGTGTATACTCCCTTCGAAGTTAAGATGTTTTCTGGATTGGAACAGATCTGAACCAGGGATAATAATACTGTTAAGTGCCTTAGAGCAGCTATCTAGCTGAATTGGGCGCTATATAAATATCAATTATATAATGCAGGTTTGTAAATCAACATCGTTAATATTGATAATCTATTTTTAAATAATATATCGACGTTTAAAAAAGGTTTTTGTTTTATAGTGGGCCTAAACGGTTTATATAAATATTTTTCATTCACGAAACATTATTGAATGCGATAATCTTCACGCATCTATGTGTGAGTGCGTATAACTGTGTAAGCATGTATATATATATATATATATATATATATTGTGTGTGTGTGTATGTGTGTGTGTGTGTATGTGTTTGTGTGTGTCCAGATGAGGGGGGGGGGGGCTGTATCGTGACCAATACTGATACCGCTGTTATTTATTGTCTTCTATCCACCACAAACAACACAATATAAATTGTCATAGATCCTGATATAACGGCATCATTATATCAGTGATATACATTAATATTTTTTACATTTAATCACTCTCTGTGGCTATGAACACAAATATTTATTATACTTTGAATACCAGTATTTGGTTATACTGATAGACATATACTAATACAGCACACATACACTCAGACACGCACTCGCACGTACCAATGCTCATGCTTATGTACCCATAATCTGACAGACATACGCGAATACACGCATCAAGTTCCACATACACGAACAGACACAAACACACACCCTACACACTATTATATATATATATATATATATATATATATATATATATATATATATTATATATATAGTAATGCTGGCGCCTCCGTCGTCTATTTGGTAGCGCGTTGGACCACAGATCATTACCACCTGAGTTCGAATCTCAGCCTGGGCATATCTAAAGGTTGTTTCATCTTTGAATTCGCTTATATTCCTTGCATGTCGCTCAGCCCATATAGCCTACCACGTTCACAGAAGTGGCCGAACATTATATATATATATATATATATATATATATATATATATATATATATATATATATATATATACTTATACACCCCCGCACACATACACATACTTTCGTTTAGATGATCACATTCAATAATGTTAGTGATTTTGTATTGGCTGAAAGAATATTTTATCGCCACATCAGTAATGTGTATAATAGGCAACGCTCGTTAGTAATGTGCGACAGATATAGAGGGTTGTGTGCAGCCACTGATGACACGAGCTTCATAATAAAAGAACATTCATACAAGTGTCACCAAATGAGGTTACTCAGCAGGCTAGTTATTTATCTTGAAATGGGGATATTCTTCATAGGGAAATCAAAACAAAAACATGGCACATTCAATTTCAATTCATTTTCTTTCTAACTAACACGCAATTGCCTGGAGAACAACCTTCAAATGCAGTGTAATATGAAGTGGAAGATGAAACATCCTATACATAATGTTTGGCCACGATTTCAATCTAAGAGATATTCTAAGAGATATTCTAGCAAGCTAACATAGTCCTCTCTTTCGATAAGAGGATGTCGGCGATTTGGCACTTCATCTGAAAAGTTAATTATTCTGGAGACAAGATGGCTGCCATTCTGTGACTGTCAGCCCAACGGCTGACGGTCTTTGGAAATCCTACGTCACATCCAGTAGGCGGCGTCGTTAATCGAATGGTCGGCGTATTTAATTGTGTGACATTAAATGTGATCGTTTGATTCATGGCCAGTTAGGTATGAACGACCTCTGTGATAAGGATTCTGGCAGGATTCGATGGTAGTCGCTCAAAGGATTATTTATCTCGGACGAGCTTTAACAAACGTCTTTGTTCGATAACGTCTGCTCTTTGATCTTCGATTGATGCGCAGTCGGTAGAGCGGTTAAACGTGATGGCGATAACTGGATAAATAAAGGGGTCGATATTTATGTATGTGAGTCATGTTTCTTTAAAACAAAGATGGTCAGACAGGTGGATGACAGGACAGACAAATTTGGGGGCTAATAAATCAATATCCGGGTAAAGGACATCATATAATGATAGCCATTGGGTGTTTGTAATAGAACACCGTCCTGAAGTTAGGGTTGGGAGTTCGCTGACTCAGTGGGGAATACAGTGAGGGAGTGTGGCACTTTCGTTTCTGCCATGAATGAACCATAATCTGTTGGATGAATCTTCAAGGAATTAGACGGAGGGTTAGGCGTATTCAACCCTCTCTACACCCACTCTTTCTAAATCTCTGGTGCGCGCCCACGCACACGCACGCACGAACGCACGCACACACACACACACACATACACACACACTCACTCACTCACTCACTCACATACACACAAACACTCAAACACATATAGTCACCTGCACACTTGGTTTTTTCCCTGTCTGTAAAAGGGAAGTGACGTTGAACCAGCAAATGAAGATTTCATGACGATTCACTAGGTAATAGGTTCACAGCGTCCTCTTTTTCCACTAAAATCCGTACTTTCTCATTAGTCCTAGTATCAACAAACTAATCGGGAACAGTAAAAATAAAAGCCGATCCGGATTAATAGAAGATATTCAACCATCAGTATTCACTCGTCTTGTAATTCTTCATCAGTTTCAATTACACGAAGACGATAAATATTTATGGACATATCATGATAACATCATCTTAACGAAGTAGGCCATTGTTTTCCAGACGACTACATCATCGAGCTTAGTTACGATGTTATAAGTTGATTTATAAATCAACATTCTTGTCAAGTCTCCAGATCGACAACGGAAGGTTTGTGTATTTGTGGGTTCTAGTAAACCATCAACAATTACTTAACATTAATGTGGAAATATCTCTCCCTATATATATATATATATATATATGTGTGTGTGTGTGTGTGTGTGTGTTTGCGTGTGTGGGGGTGGGTGGATCTCTCTCTCTCTCTCTCTCTCTCTAATAATAATAATAATAATAATAATAACGCATATTTAATAAAGATCCCTTACTAGCAGGAGCCAGTCAAATGCATGTAATATAATTATACCCCTAAATCAACAGGTGTGTTTTTAGAACGGGTTTACAATTTTCAAGAGACGACTCTTTTCTAATATCTGCCGGCAACCTATTCCACAGAAGTGGAACTACAGCACTAAACGCACACTCACCATATGACTTGAGACGATACACAGGCAGCTCCAATAGTATCTGACTGAATTACCCGAGTTTTGAGGATGACTTTCTAATGTACACTGGGCCACACATGTATTCAGGTTCCATATCATTAATAGATTAATAAGTTATTAGTAATATCTTGAAATTCATACACTGTCTAGCCCGTAGTCAATGTAGGTTGTGAAGAATTAGGATGATATGATCATATATTCCAGTATTTGACACTATGCGAGATGCACTATTCTGGATACACTGAAGCTGATTGATGTTACAATAAGATAAGCCATATAACATGGAGTTGCAATAGTCTATACGAGATGCAACAAAGGCATGGACTACAGTTACAAGTGCTTCTTATGTCAAGAATGCTTTGAAACGTTTGAAGTTCTTAAGGTGGTAGTAAGCAGCTCGCATACTGATGTGACATGTTATACATGTTAATACATTTACCACAAATAACCCCCAGATTTCTTACTGACCCATTAGGGGTAATTGAAGATTACCCCATATGTAATGGAGGTGTTTTAGTATTTGTTTATTATCATTTAATCTTATAAGGTTTTGAGTCACCCAAAGTCGAATATCAGCTATACAATGTTTTAAATTTAACACGGAAGAGGAGACATTTCACCCATACTCAGGATCCAGTGATATATACAGCTGTGTGGCATCAGCATACAATATTTAACCCCATATCGTTGCGAAGTGATCCCAAGAGGACGGGTATACATTGTGAAAACCAGAGGACCCAGAACTGAACCCTGTGGTACACGAGATAACAAAAACTGAATGTCAGATAAATTACCATGAACAGACACTCTCTGGGAGCGTTGTTCCAGATAGGATTGAAACCATTAAAGTACTTGATCTGCCAGACCAAACATGTCTTTCAACCTAGAGAAAAGGTACATTATTGTCACCTGTATCAAATGCAGCAGAGAGGTCCAGAAAAACAGGTATTACTGACTTACCCTGCTGAATTGACATCATAATATAATTTTTCATCCTAACCACGGCTGTTTCAGTGCTGTGACTACTTTTATGCGGAGATTGTTGTGATTCATTAAAGTTAAATTTGATTACATATTTGTTTAGATGGAAAACAACTGTCCTTTTTATTACTTTAGGTAAAATGTAAGACTTGAAACAGGTCTGTAATTGTTTAGAATATCACAGTCCAAGCTTTTGTTTTATTTAAAGGTTTTACAAGGGCAGCTTTCATGGGTCTTGAGAAACACCCAGAGCTAATGATTTATTAACTATCTTTGTGAGTGGGCTGATCAGAATATCCAGACACTCTTTCACAAGTCATTAGATAACCGTTTCAGCAACTGTCTAATACCAGTCTCCGTAAAAGGCTAAAATGTATCCATCATGGACATGTAGGACCTTTCTACAAATGGCATACCCGGTAATAAGGCGTTCCAAGGGAACTCGTCATGTACATTTAATAAATTGTTTGACAGAAGGCGTTATTAAAACGCTGGCCCATATCTTTATCTGAATAGATACTATTTGGAAGGACAATCTGACTTTTATGTAATACTTTATTCACAACACTGAAAACAGTCCTTTGGTTTCCCTTGGATAATAATAATAATATAAAAATATGTGGCATTTATATAGCGCCCTATTCAGCTGGATGGCTGTTCTAAGGTACTTTATAGTATTATTATCCCTGACTCAGACTTGTTCTAATCCAGCATACATCTCAACTCCCAAGGTAGGATAAGACGCATGCTGCCATTATAGGCACAAAGCGTTACTCAAAAACATCCTGTGAGGTTCTCATTTTCATGGATGAGTAAACTAGTCGCCACATGACAGTATTGCAACTCCGGAACCTCGAACCCCCGATATTTAGACTACGAATTGGATGCTCTAACTAACTGCGCTATCACGTCTTTAATTGTTATTGTAATATTCCAATTTAGCAGACGCAATGGCATTTTTAACTCCAATTTTACTTACCTTGAACATTTTATAATGAACACAAACTGGTTCTGATCCACAGCCGCTCACTGTACCTTCTGTGTTTCGTTGCAGCTTGTATATCCTTATTGTTCCATGGAAGCAGTGGTCTTCTTAGCATTTCATTTATCCTTAATGGTGCATGTTCATCTACAATGTCCCTCAGTGTACCATTAGAGAGATCCACCAGCAAGAAAATCATCTTTGTCAATCCACTTATATTTCCTGTATGAAATAGCTTTAGTTGAAACATACTGTTTATGTACAGATACATTAATGTTAATAAGGAAATGACCAGTTAACATGGAAGACATAGACACACCCTTGATCAAATTGTCAGCATCATGGGAGATGACAAGATATAAAATGTGACCATATCTGTGTGTTCTTTCTTGCACATGCTGCCTGAGATTGGCAGATCTAAGAATGTCAGCCAGATGCTTGTTATCAACAGTCCTCTGGCAATCCCAATGTATATTAATAGGGGCGCCTCTGTGGTCTAGTGGTAGCGTGCTGGACCACAGATCACTACCACCCGTGTTCGAATCCTGGCGTGGGCATATCTGAAGGTTGTTTCGTCTTTCACTTCGTCTCATTACCTTTGGCGGTCGCTCTGGTCTTTCACTTCGTGTCATTACCTTTGGCGGTCGTTCGGCACATTTAGCCTACCTTGTGCACAAAGGTGGCCGTAAAACATCAACCATCATCATCCCAATGTATATTAAAATCACCTAAGATCAACAGATGGCCATTGTTGATTGCAACACATTCCGAATATTCCTTGAAGAAAACTGCAGCTTTCAGGCAATTTTTCTTAGTTGGATGTAATGGGTAGATAATAGCTACACAATCATTTATTCCACCCTCATATATAAAAGTCAGTTAATTATTTTCAAAGGACTCAGCTAAAGAAGAATGTCACCTACCCCACCTTTCTCGTGAATCCGAGCTGCATGATGGAATGAATATCCAGCTGGAGTCAGGTCACCAACAATGTTCTAGTCTGAAACTGTACCAGTCAGCTAAGTTTCTTTAATGAATAGATCATCAAGATTCACGCCCCCCTTCTATCTCACGCTGTGTGTGTGTATTTTTGTATGTCCCAGTGTATGTGTATGCCGAAGCATGGGTGCGTGCGAGTGCGTGTCAGTGTGTGTGTGTTATATTACTCTATGTCTACCAGTGCCACCACATACTGTCACTTAAAGTATAACAAGGCTTTGCGTTCATAGCCACAGAGAACCCCCAACGCAGTGATTCAATGTCAACAATATTAATGTATATCACTGATATAATGGTGTTGTTATATCAGGAGCTATGACAATCTATATTGTGTTGTTTATAGAATATAGAAAAAAATAACAAACGGGAATGCCTCATTCCCTGGCTCCTTCCCTCCTACCTTTCTCTCTCTCTGCCTCCATCTCCCTCCCTATCCTACCTTTCTAGATTCCCCAACCTATATATATTTAGGTCTGCTAAAATCACTTATAAATTTATAAGTTGGTGCCTGTGTATGCGTAGTTGATTCTAATGTGTACATTAATGTTCTTGCATATTTATTAATTTAATTAGTTCCGGTGTATGTGACTTGTTTGTGTACGTAACTATTCCCAAACAATGATTTATCACCATTCACAAAAGCGTTACAGTTTCATATTATCAACACATAGCGATAGTTTGTATATAATATGCTGACTAAAACCATAGTAGCTATACATAACAATGGATTATTACTGCACGAGATCCTACTATCTGTTATTCCCAGTAAATACTTATTTGCGTGTGTGTGTGTGCGCGCGCACGCGCGTCTGTGTGTCTACTATTGAGTAAATACTATGATTTACTAAAAACCTAACAGCCAATCCTCATACGTTAATATTCAGCTCCTCGTTAACTCTTCCCCACGTTTGTGTGGAGCCGTGGAGGGGGCGTGTGTGTGTGCTGAGCAGCTACACGCGCGCGTGAGTGTATTACGACCAATACTGACATCCCCGTTTGCTATTTCCTTCTATATTCTATAAACAACACAATATAGATTGTCATAGCTCCTGATATAACGGCACCATTATATCAGTGATATATATTAATGTTGTTGACATTGAATCACTCCTTTGGGGCTTCTCTCTGTCTATGAACACAAAGCCTTATTATACTTTAAGTGACAGCATTTGATGGTACTGATAGACAGACATTAATATAGCTCACGCGCTTTGACACGCACTCGTACGTACCTATGCTTAAGCGTACACATACACTGGGAGACACGCACACGCGCGCGCACACACACACACAGGGTGGGAGAGAGAGACACACACACGCACACACGCACACACACACGCACCAACACACTTTTGCAGGGTCTAAACGAATGAGCAAGGATATTTAACCCGTTCTATGCAAGTAATGATTCTTTGCGAAATCTAGATATCTTATCATCATCATCAGCATCATCATTATCATCATCAACATCATCATTAGCATTGTCGTCATCGTCATTGTACTGGATCGTTATCAATGTGCGAAAAACATAGAAAGATGTAAATTAGTGAGCATCCATATAGATCTTCAACATAAACGTATTTCCAGATATATCTTACCGACCCATGAGGTTACTATGTAAACCAGGCTTTTTAATCTCGAAATGAGAATTTCACTTGATCCTCTTTATAACTAACGTGGAATTGCCACCAATCTGTCATGCCATATTGTAACATATACGACAGTAAGCGATCAGAATAGGACAGTCTTATAAAGAAATGAAAATTGGATGAACAACCTCCCAACCTACGAAATGAAAGATGAAACATCCTTCACATCTAGCTTGACTGAGATTTCAACCTAAGACTTAAGATATTGTCAATTCCAATTCGTCTATATTCCATCTGCGCAATCCCAATTCCAGATCAAATTTGTTAATTCCAATTCCAAAATGTATCAATTCCAATTCCAATGCCGACTCTTTTATCTACTAGTACCTATTTAGAATACCTACTCCGAGTAGCTTATATTCCAAGTAGGATTGATTGTCACGGAATAAATATTTTTTTATTAAAAAATTAACTGGTAAATTAATTTGTGGATTAAAATTGTTTGGTAGAAAACATCAATTCAAATCCAAATTCAAACAGTTTCAATTCCATATTTTTTAAATAATCAATTCCAATTCCGGAGTTGGAATTATAAATGACCATCAATTCCAATTCCGGAATTGAATTTATCCCATGTCTGATATGGACAGTTTGGTACACCGTCACAAAAGTTCAATCTTCTGGATACAAAAAGACTGCCAATCTTAAGCTGTCTGTCTTTGGAAGGTCTTTCCGAAATCCTACGTCACACCCACTAGGTGGCGTCGTTTATCGAATGGTCGGCGTATATAATTGTTGGACATTAAGTGTGATAGTTTGATTCATGGCCAGTTAGGTAGGAACGTCCTCTGTGATAAGGATTCTGGAAGGATTTGATGGTAGCCGCTCAAAGGATTGTTTGGCTCGGGCGAGCTTTACCAACCGCCTTTGTTCGATAACGGCGGGTCTTTGATCTTCGTTTGATGCGCTGTCGGTAGATCGGCGAAACACGATGTCGACATATAGGTAAATAAAGGTGACGACATTTATGTCGGTAAGTTATCTTCCTTTAAAATAAAGAGCGACAGACGAACCGACTGAAGGATAGAGGGACATAAAGCCAGGCGGACGGACACAGGAACGGATGGGTGGACAGACAATGCGCTACGCATAAATGGCTAAACGATTAAATAGCATATTGGGAAGGCAGCCTTTGGTGTTTTTGTTAAAGTAGAAATTGTCCTGAGCTGACGGAGGGGGTTGGACAAATTCCAACGAGTGTCACACTCTCGTCTCTGCCATGAGAGAGTGGAATGAAATCATGTCACGGAGAAACAAAAATCTTCTGGAAGATTCTTCAGTGAATTATACAGAGAGTTGTGCCTATTCGCTCTCTCCACCAACTCTCTTTCCTCTATAATCAGGCGTGTTTGTATATATATATGTGTGTGTGTGTGTGTGTGTGTGTGTGTGTGTGTGTGTGTGTGTGTGTGTGTGTGTCTGTGTGTATGAGCGTTGTGTGTGCATGGGTATGTTTGTGTGTTTGTATGTGTGTGTGTTTGATTTTAAATATTTAATAAAGTATTTTATTAGTAATGCAATATATTCTGGATATTCATTCACAACGCCCTAAATATTACATTATAACAGACACTTCAGTTGAAATTTTAAGTATATATTTCAGTTATCGCATGACAGTGATACACTCTAACAGTTCAGGTGACCCAAATACCAATTTATCTAAAGTCGGCTGATTTGAGCGAACAATAGAGACATACAAGTTAATCCTCAATATAGTGTATCACCTTATAAACTAAAATGTTACCTGTATCTGTGCCACGCGTCATCCAGGTATTACATTTCTCTTTGATGAGTTGTGTATACCGGACACTGGTCACATCTAGGACATATGCTCGGGGGGGGGGGGTGAAACTATTCAGGAAAACGTATCCCTTAAATAGGAATAAGCCGTATCCCTTAAATAGGAATAAGCCGGATTCGACCACAGAACCTACGGTTCTGGAGTGAAGTGCTATAACCACCGCTCCTCCGCAACGGTCCTCATTCAGTCGCCTTTAAAAGGCCTTTCTTGTTCACAATTAAGAAACTCGCTCGTTTCTTGCGTGACACCAACCATCACTAGCCAGTTGGTGCATTCGAAACCTGAAGCCTCTGGTTTCTAATGCATAACTTTGTCATTGAGCCATTCCTTAATATACAATCGGTTGGTGAAAGATAACTGACGGCTGACGTATAGAGTCGCTAACAAGATGTTATTCTTGACAGGGATAAGTCAGAGATTCCTCAACAAGATCTTATTATTGAAGGATATAAGTCAACGTTTTCGTAACAAGATCTTATTATTGAGACACACATACATACACGCTCACGCGTGCGCGCGCGCACACTTTCGGATTGGCTATGCTGTGCCATTTCCTTATCCCACACCTCTAAACTACACACACACCATCACAATTTCCCGAAAACGCACATACATTACGAACCAACCAAGGAACATAAAAAAATTGACGTAGACTCCTAGAGTGTCTCCTGAAAAATGTCGGAAAGAAAATGCCCATGACAGGAAACAGTCTCCGTCGTTAATTCTACGGGGAAAGTAGATTCCAGAAGACAAGATGCCTCTCCACCTGAAACGACGGGCGCTTCACGTATACACATACACAATCACACACTTACTGACACACCAGCCTCCATCGTCCACCCTCAGCTTTGATGTACTCTATCTCGGGGGTGGGGGGATGGTGGTAGCTCTACAGCGGCTCTAATTTCCGACAAGTTGATGACAGAACTGGAGTGATTCTGTTGGATGTTATCGACAATGTGTTTAATGATCGTCTACAACGTCTCTGAAGAAAGTGCTCTGTATCCAGTAACGTGGCGTCATGTTGGTATCACATGGTACTAATGACTGGTACCTGATGTAAAACAATTGATTGACTATCATGGGAATGATGATGGTAGATATAATGTTATTAGTACAGATGATGAAGGTTATAATGATGATGATGATGATGATGATAATAATATAATAATAATATTATAATAATGTACTTCTATCTATCTGGACGAGATACAATATGGCACCTCAGCCAAAGATAGGTATTCATTGATGTTTTGCAAATATTATAAATTAACAATACATATATTTAAATAGGTTTAAAGGATTTTGTTTAATCAATCTTAATACTGTTGATTCAGTTTTTTTATTATACTTTTGTGGTTGGATTGAATAAGCTATCTAAATAGTAATACACCATAAAAACACCATGAAGACGCCATAAAACATCATGAAGACACCATAAAAACACCATGAAGACATCACGTGGTCTATGAAATGAATTGGTGCTAATTTACGGCCATTGTTTTGTCAACAATTAGCTACATTGGTCGAACGACCCCCCATAGTAACAAAACGAGGTGAAAAGATAGCACTAACACCGTCCAGACGTAGACCGGGATTTGAACTGCCAGCTTAGAATTCTAAGGGATAACGCGCTATTGGTTCAGCTACGGAGAGGCGCTCCATACACTATGCGACTCGGCCTACTGAATTACTAACCGCTCCCTAGAGCATTTAAATCATTGTCTAGTGATAATTAAACGACGGAGGAAGGACGGGTCTATCACAACAAGCACCTCCCCTTTTGCTTATTATAATAATACAACTGTTTTATACTTGATGAAATAAAATAAGGACTTCCAGTACTACACCAATTACTAAGATTCGCTTTTCAGTATTCATTCAGTGATGAAAATAAAGAAATAGACATTTTCTTGGTTTGATTCGCCCCGATGACTAAACGTACTCTTCTCGGGCTGCTCTAAGTAGGCTTCATTCCCAACTTGAACACCGTCATTGTGATCTCCATCTCTCGCGGGTAGGATGTCATTTCATATTATCGACCCATTTAAGTGTCTGGTCCGTTGTATCTCATTTAGTCCAAGAAGACATTTTCGAGCCTGTATTAGTTTGTTTTGTTCAAGACTTCCGTAGTTCGCCTGTAAGTAGTCGTCTTCGTGATGTCTCACTTGGCCGTGTTTGTATTTCGTTATTGGGTCGCGCAGGATCTCCGGGAATGATCATCGATGGGGAGACGGAATCGAACAGGCGGCCTCTGCCATTTTAGTCTACGCTCTTATGGTTGAGCCAAGAAAATACTGAAAATGATGAGACAAAACTAGAAAATAATCGTCATTCACATCGTTTTTTTCTTTCTTCATATCAGCTTGAGAGTAGATTTCTACTGAACGAACAAGTCTACCCTTTGACACATTCAACTGTAGTACTACTCAGGTGATTAATAGGTAGGGACGAGTTTCCCGTGGCAAATAACGCATTAATGTGCGGGCAATATGTGTATAATAAATGACGACTATATAATTGCTAATGTAGACATCGATGGTACTCATCCGGTGAGTTGGTGAGTGGATATATGAGTAAGTGAAGATTAAGGCCAAGACAGAATACGGAGAAATATCGCAGAATAAGGTCAATCTGTTCGCATTAAATATCGGCATGTGTCGTTGATGGCACTATCATTGTTAACACTGTTTTTGTTGTTGTTGTTGTTGTTGTTGTTGCTCTTGTTGTCGATATCTGAATGTTATGCCACTGAATCGCTTAAGCTAGCCATTCAGCCTCAAGTTAACGCGATTCGTGTTGTGACTGGCTACTTCCGGTCCACGTGATACACCATGCCTCGTTTTCGTCGGCATTTAGGGAAAATCAAAGAGCCACTGTTACCTAGCGTGCCGCTGTCATCTTCAAATAAGATTTTCCACCTGCTTTAAAGAAAAGCGAAAAGCTTTGAGCCGAAAACATGAAAGACATCCCTCCGAGTGCGTGTCTTGCTTGGAGCTAGTTCAAGGTTACCGGAGAGGCGGGGGCTCGTTAAAACCAACTTCGATAAATGAGTTCGTTAATTCCACTTCCGGTTGATCTCTTTAATCAAGAGATTCGGCATTAAGTCTGGCCAACATTCTATTCTTACACATGAGTTCGCTAACTAAAGCTGGGTTAATCGAATTGGCGATCTAAAAGTCGCTCTAAATCGAACATATCTTCCGGTCTCCAGAAACTGGAATACAACCCATGGACCATGAGTGACAGAGCGCTCCGAAGCAGGAACCCTCAACAAAATATCTCCTAACTCATCCATATTAGTACTTAAAGGGGTTATTACGGAGGTTTACGAATTGCTAAGATTCCCTCTAATGTTTACTCAAATTTAAAAAATATCTAGCTCGGATTTTAGCGCTATAATAAAAACAAGTCATCCTGAATTAGTCGGACCAAAAATAGGGGACAGTGTTCAGGATTACTGCTGCCGTATAATCGATAATCCGGGATACACTAAAAGAAACGGAGAATGGAAAAAATTATTCCAATACATGGATCAGATCAGATGTCTATTTGATACCAACGATAGACATTAACGACCTCTGACGAATGAAGGAGTGATTTAGATGGCAATTGCTGCGGTTTTACGGCCACTTTTGTGCACAAGGTAGGCTAAATGGGCCGAGCGACATCTAGCGGTAATGAGGCGAATTAAAAGATGAAGTATAGCTAGGCCGGAATTTGTACCCAAATATTGGAGGTCTGTGGATGAAAAACCAGTGAACTAGTTAGACAGCTGAGTGAGGGAATGAGTGAGTGAGTAGATGAATAATTTAAGTGTTCGTGAATGAGGAATTGTTTTATTAATGGCAGCGAATATTCTGCTAATATATATATATATATATATATATATATATATATATATATATATATATATATATACATATATATTATATGTGAGTGAGTCAGTGAACGAGTGGGTGAGTCAGTCAGTGAGTCAGTGATTCAGTGCATCAATGAGTCAGATAGTTAGTCAGTCTGTGAGTAAATGTTCTAAGTGTTGCTATTGTACGATCACTTTACCCACATATGATAGACTTTATGGGCTGACGCGACCTTCTAGGGTAATGAAGCGAAGTTAAAGATAGAACCACCGTCTGGCTTAGCCTGGGCAGGATTCGAATCAAAGTGCTATAAATCGGTGGCCATCTGCGCTGCACCTTACGCCATAGAATTGCACATAATAAGTGTGGTATTGGGTGCAGTTTAGCGACACATCGGTACACACAACTAACTACGTGTGGCGTCCCTGTTCTGAGTAGCCACATTGGAGATGTGTCAGGATACAGAGAACTAATTATAAAAACCCGTAACACTCTAGTTGTAGGATTTAGGGGCTGTGCTCAGTAAGCGACAGTCTGGGAATTCTCCCCGAAAACAAAGCAAGCAAGTTATAGGACTCAAGCAATTCTACACTGAGCTGCCACCTAGTGAGGACTCCGCCAACTAGCTACCTGTCCTCCATTATTAGAAAATCCTTCTTATATTTCAGTATTCCGTATCGTTTTGTTTTTTCATATCAATGTCAACAACTAAAGCTTAACTAAAGCTTAAATAAATTGCTATCATCGTCATCATCATCATCATTATCAACATTAACATCATCATCATTTTGATTATCAGCCATTATTGCAAATGACGGGAAATATATTGCTGTAAGGGGAAGGCACGTTTTGGTTGTGACTTCCAAAATCCATTAACAAATAGTCTCAAAATTATTAGGGAAAAACTGTAAATTGTTTTTCGTGAAGCCATTTAACATTAGTACGCAGCATTGGCTATTCTGTCATGTTGATGTTGTTGTTGTTGCTGCTGCTGCTCTGTTTCTTGTTGTTGATATTAAAATTTTCTAGTGATTTCGAAGTCTTAAATCCCGAGGTCTGGAAATATGTTACTAACTAGATTGTTGGAATAATAGAGTATTCACATATTACTATTTTATCAAACATTATATATATATATATATATATATATATATATATATATATATATATATAACAGTTATCTCTATAATCAGTAAATGTATATTACCTGAATTTCATCGTGTCATTCTAAGTGTTGATCTTTTGACTCGATTCATTACCTTTGAGCGGCCCATTTAGCCTAACGATGTGCACAAAGTGGCCGTACAACCCCAAATCACATCATCATCATCATCATCATCATCATCATCATTATATATATATATATATATATATATATATATATATATATATATATATATATATATATATGCGTTTGTGTGTGTGTGTGTGTGTGTGTGTGTGTGGGTTAAGCATTTTTTACAATTTCTAATTAATAATACCTTCTTTTATCCGAAGAATTAACCGGGTCGATCAATTTAAAACATTCAAAGCCAAAGCACTGGGCTGGAATAAAGATTTATATTAGAGTTATTGTAAACATCTTATTTATTATTCAAGTGGATCTCCGCAAACTTTCTATTAAATAATGTTATCTCTTTGTACCCCAAAATAATCATTATTACATTTTAGAGTCTAAATCAGATATTTAACAATCGGGAAAATAATCCTAAAAATACATACTCTAATCCAGTATTAGCCCATCCTTCTTTTGGTGTTTTTAGTGTTCTGCATACACTGAGGTATTTCCACCTGTATATTGTACTTAATTCACTCTATTATGTGTTTTATTATTTCACCTTAAGTACCTATACTATATTAGTGAATATGTTTTAAGCAAAAAATATTTCCTATATTTCCCAGCTTGAGAATGGCCCACTACAATCTATTTCCGTAACAACGAACACAAGATGCGTTATTCTCGTACACCTGTCTATAAAATATCAACATGTTATCAACAGCACTTATGATATTATAGGCCCCGCGTGTTTCGTTCACGTCCATTAAGAGTCTACGTTCGTAGTTTTATATAAACTATGATGTGAAGAATTTACTTTATGGCTACGGCAGTGGGTAATATTCAAACCTTTTTTTCGCACCGTGTTATAATTATTTATGAGTCTGTATAATCCAAAGACGTCTTCAATGTTTGAGGGGTACAACAATTATAATCACCCATTGGACGATAATTCATAAGCCGTATTTAGACTTCGAGTCAACTGATGATCACGTTTACGGTTTGCATCTATATGTTAGATTCGAAGCGCTAGTCTCACGCTTTTTATTCTGCCACTCTCTGCCACTCGGCCACGAGGTCTTTCCGCGGTGCCGTCCGGTTTCCTTATATTTCTTTGCCCTTCTCTCGTCCATTAGTTCATTCTCCCGACGACCGGTCGCCTTTCCGTCAGTGACTCTCCGAAATTAGCTTCTCCATAACGCTTCTCCGGATCCTCGTAACTCGATAGCACCCGACGTGCTCGGCGTGAAAAACAACATCGCACCGGCACGGCTCAGGAGTAAAATACGCCATTATCGCCGGCCTGAATGTAATCCCCGCCCTGTCTTTTTCTCGTCGCCCATCGCCCGGAGAACAATGCCCATTGCCGTTCGGAATTATTGCCACACTGGGGTGGGGTGGGGGTGCTGTGGGGGCGGCGGATAGCGGGGGCGACCGGAACAGAGACGATGCTCAGCCTTCGAGCGATTAATGAATTTAAAGTAGCCAACTCTCCGGCCACGAAGTCGGACTTTTGTTGTCCGACAGCGGGACGCCTGACGTTGAAGTCTTTGACATTCAATTACATTTGTTCACTCAAAGTGCTACCCGCCGAGTAACGTTCTATTCTCTTCCGGCCCTTTGTTCCCGGACATCGTTCTGGCCAAGTGGTGTCCTCTGTGACTCGGACCAAACAGTGTGTGTGAGGGCTGCTAAACGTCCCGACTCATGGCTGAACGTTCTTCTCAGCTTCCTTACATGATACTGGGCGCTTAATAGAGTGCATATGCACCTTAAATTCAGCGAGACTCCAATGCCACTTGACGTGATCAGCCACTCACGACGTTCTGAGCCTAGAGGTCACTCTCGTAATTGGTACGAGACATTTTGCGTCTCGTATGGATCGGTATTAAGCCAGCGGTCTTTGGGATCAAGGACAGGCGCTTTACCGTTCGATCCAGAACAACTCACCGGGTACAGGATACCCTGGATGGTGTGCAGGAAAAAAAACCCTCACTAATAAGATTAATTTATTTCGGAGGGAAACCGTCTCAGATTAGCTTTTCGCTGTTTGCCAATAGATAGATAGATAGACATTTATTTCCAACCTCCACAGCACAATATATATATATATATATATATATATATATATATATATATATATATATATATATATATATATATATATACCTTAATATATATATATATATATATATATATATATATATATATATATATATATATATATATATATATATATATATATATATATATATATCACCATTCACATGTCTTAATTCTTTAGTTTATATATATATATATATATATATATATATATATATATATATATATATTTTATATATATATATATATATATATATATATATGTATATAAGCAAAAATGAAATTGTAAGACATGTGTGGAATGCTGGTGGACCAGTATAACTATGAGGGTGTCTTCCCACTACCCCATAATACATAATAGTGAGGTTCTGTGGGTGCGTGTATCAGCCAGAAGAAATTATTTCGAAAATGTAAAAATGTAGATTTTTAGGAAAGAAAATAGAATACAACCGCTCTTACCCACTCAGTTATTCAATTTCTTAGTCGATCGGTCTATTCAGTCATTCGGTTGTTCAATCAGTCAACCAGTTAATTAGTCAGTCAGTCAATCGATTGCTCGGTTTGTCAGTTGGTCGCAGACTCTCAAACTCCCCGACCCATTCTATCACTCAGTCACTCACTCACTGGAATACCTCTGTGCCTCCACTCAGTACCCTGGAAAACTTTATGGTGGGGGTTGGCAGAGGGACAAATGCTATCAGTGTTCAATGTAACAGTTCGACATTTTACAGTTGTCTACGTTGAGCTACCGTCCATTCTACTGCACGTTGGTGGATTAAACTATACGGAAGACTTAACATAGAAGTAAATAGAACGTGCATGAAATACGTAATTCGTACTCCCCATACCGTAAGATTTAGTCAACGCTGAACCTGCGCTGAGATCTCACTTCAGGCTGAATTATATTCAACCACAAAACTGTTCAATCCAAAGACTTTCTGGATTAAAAACAAAATCACATTATTATTATTATTATTATTATTATTATTATTATTATTATTATTGGGAGTAGTAGTGGTAGTAGTTGTAGTAGTAGTAATAGTAGTAGTAGAAGTAATAATAATAATAATAATAATAATAATAGTGGTAGCTGCAGCAGCAGTTGCAGCGGCAGAAGTAGTAGCAGTAGTTAGATTCAATAATATTAGTAAGAGAAGTAACAATAATGGTAGCAAACACAGTGGTTGTAGAAGTAGCAGCAATAATAGTAATCTTGTTATAAATCATACCTAGTCTGAAATAACTTGGTGTGTATATATGGCGATTGAGAGCGTATAAAACTACCGGAGTAATCGGATACGCCTGGAACTATCCAGGGAGCGTATTATATCTGGCTGGAAACATAACTCACATTCTATATATACACGTATACAACTCCCCGTGTTCAACTACTTGCTCGAATGTCCTGAATACCCACAATGACGCTATACGACTAGAAATGTGGCATTTGCCAGAGCTCGGAAAATAAACATTCCAGTCTTCATCCTCCACCCTCCTAAATCTGCCATTTTCTGGGGACGTTATAATAGTATGACTGATTCCTACCTCATGCGTAGTGTTTCCATATTGGACTTTACGATCAGACACTATGGACTAATGCGGAGATGCTTTTGGATATGGATGCTTAGAGCTGTCGTTTGCACGTGATGTCGCCGAGTAGAGAAGTAGCTCATTATCTCGAACAAACTTGTCTCAATGAAGACCATGAGTCAGTTCCTCCCCCCCTCTCTCTGTGTGGGTGTACATGTGTGCGTGTGTATGTGTGTGTATGTGTGCGTATGTGTGTTTGTGTCAATCAGCTATAAACTTCGGAGTGAAAACATCCACAAGCAACGAAAAACAGGTATATAAAAATTATTGTAGAATGGGAGTTACTAGTATCTGTTACTATGCCGCATTAACACACGCACAAGCGATTCGTATTTAGCTAACACAAAGGGGTTACGTAGATTTGTCTCCTTTAATTCAAACTGCACCTATACTGAGTTGACCAACTCTGAGTCTGTGAGGGGTTGTAAGGAGACGATATTGGTGGAGACTTGAAATGGTCGAAGAAGAGAACGGCGAGCAATACGGAATTAATTCGGAGAACGCGTCACTTACTATACAATTAATATACAACTATGGCTGCTTAAATACTCAAATATGACTGATTATGTTCGCTATTATCGGGCATTAGTCGGAGGACTTCGTACGGCAGACGATCGTTGAAAGTTCGGTGAGAAAAAGGATTCGTTTTCTTGAGCTGATCTTGTATTCCATCTCAACGCCGAGAGCAATCTGACGTAAAAGCATCCAGTAACCCGATAACCTACAAAGGATTCAAAGATGGACAAACGATCAAATAAAAAGCTTTATAAAGGCAGAATTTTCAAAACAACAGCTTTCTGTGAAAAGTGCTTCTTCGCCAGCAGTTCTCGTTTTCGCGGACGAGTCTATTTTAGAATCGTGCGACTTTAGCGTTTCGCTACCACGTGATTTGATGTTTTGCATATTTCTATTTCCTGTATGTGGCATTTGCTTCGGGTTGCCGGCTAACGTCGCTTTAGAAAAACGAAACGTGTTTTGTGTTTGCGAAAACATTATTTGTTGCGTGCTCCAGGCTAATTGGGATAGATTTCCTTATGAAGGGTTCTCCATTACTTTTGTCTGGATCTTATTGTTTGCTTTAAAATGAATATTGACGTTATACGGTTATTTTGTTCTCAGATTCATCAACCTGTCATTTTCCATACATTTTCTGATAAGTGACCAGCGACATTTGTCCATTGTCTGAAACTATTACATTTTGCTAAATTAAAATGGTTGTATTAGTGTATGTGCGTGTACGAGTGTGTGTATGCGTGCTTGCGTGTTTGTGCGTGTTTGTGCGTGTGTTATATTGCATATAATAAAGAAGTGGGCTCAGGTTTTCGTGATGTTAATAATTCTTACAGAATTGTGACCAACAACTATTAACTAAATAGGAAACAAAACTAATATATATTAGTACATAAATATTGCAGCTATAATTGAAATAAACATATATGTGTGTGTGTGTATGTGTGTGTGTTCGTATGTGTGTGTGTGTCAGTTTTTGTGTGTGTTCGTGTGTGCGTGTGTGGTGTGTGTTTGTTTGTTTGTGTGTGTGTGTGTGTGTATGTGTGTGTGTGTGTGTGTGTGTGTGTGTGTTTGACAAATCGGTTTATTTGATGGATATTTGAAGACAATTTCTGGTGGTAAGTTAATAATTTGACAGCGTATCATCACATTCCCAGGTCTCGAATCTTCGGGGACGCTATAGATCACACTTTTTCGGTGTACAGATAAACATCGTGACAGCGTTCTGCTACGAGGAACTGGAAAATATCGTGACTTAGCGTCAGTATTTGTTAGCAGGGTGTGGCTATCTTAGGGTTAGTTTTCATTTAGTGTCAGATACAGTACATGTCACAGCTGATACCAGTCACTCATGTAATGTATATTTAGTGAAAGGTGTCTGTATTTGTTTCGTTTTTCTCCTTGTCATTAAACATTACGCAGTGTTTTGATCTGTTGAGGCTGCTCCGAATTGAGTGAGTGAGGTGATGGGTGTATGGATGAGTAATGTGTTGATGAGTGGGTGTGGGTGGGTAGGTGGATGAGTAGAGTGGTTGGTGGTGGTGGGTGTGGTGAGGGGTGGTGGGGGGTGAGTGGGGTGTGGGTGGGGTAGGTGGGATTGTGAGGTGAGTGAGGTGGTGAGTGAGGTGTGAGTGGTGTGATGGTGAGTGAGCATTGGAGTGAGCGAGTTTGCCATTTTGGAGTGAGTGAGTCAGCGAGTGAGTGAGCGAGCGAGCGAGTGAGTGAGTAAGTTTGGGCATTTAGGCTTCGCCATGGCCATGGTCATACTGCTTTTAGTAAGACTTGATTATGCGGAAGATATCCATATTTGGGCATAGCTTTATACTTTCTACTTCACACCTTGCCACCCTGCTCAATTAAAATGAAGGGTGCGATATCAACATCAACGCCCCCCCCCCATTTATAGGCCTGTAATCCATAGTTATCTACCAACACCCAACCGTGGATCTAAATTTATCCGATTCAACCATTGCGCGGATGAAGGATTAGCTAGGAATCAGAGGATTAAGCCGATATGTCCTCTAGGCTTACCATTTCGTACTTTACGAATGAACAACCAAGTGATATATATATATATATATATATATATATATATATATATATATATATACTGACACTGATTGATAGTGCAATGATTTAGACTTCCTACCTCAAGATAAAAATAGGATGAAGGAAGTGTCTGTGGATTACGAGCCCATAAGTGGTTGAACAACTGAAACAAATCCCGTATCTAATCTAAAGACATTAAACTATTAACACCAGTTTCCTTTTGATTCCTTATAATCAAAAACTCTCTTTTTATTTGTTTTTGAAGTTCTTTCAAATCGTCAAACAATTAAAACATAAAAAAGATACAATTACCACAACTCAATCCCGTGAATGTTGGGAACATGAGAAGACTCATGTCAGATGCCGAGACTCTCAGAAGTGAAAACAAATTAGGTGACCAAGTGTATTGAAACTTAAAATATGGCTTTTGCTTATCGGAATATGCTTAACTGTTCAGTAAAGCAGAGGGATGAGAACCATTTGCGCGCCGTTTAGATTGATTCCTTTATGAGCTAATATCAGTAGTTGGATGTGTGCGCTGGACACCGAGAAAGTGCGGTTGACAGGTACACATTTTCCTGAATTTTATTTAATTAGAACCAACAGAAAAGAGAGATGAATCCAACGAAGCCACTTATATAATTTTGACATTACAAAGCTTCTTTCCTTCGAATTGAAGGCATCCAAGTCCCAAACCTCATCAAAAGCGAGATTGTTTTACCCCGTTTGGTCTAACGGGAAGGAACCATATCCTACCCTGCCACATCTGCTACTGAGGAATTATTGTCTTACGAGACATTCCCCTATCTGGTATTTGTCTATAGATACAAGACACGTGTCCAAGTGAATAGTCATGTCCCGAAATTCTGTGACACTTTCATACGAAGGTTGGCTAGTTGTGGTTGTTTCAGGTTTAGGGAGAGATATTTGTTTGTGGTGTTTTGATTAGATTGGCGAATTCGTGTCTTACCCTAAGCTCCATATAGTCTACACCGCACACGCATCCACACACACACACACGCACACATACACACACACACATACGCACACACAAACACACACACACAAATATATACTCACAATCACACAAAACACTCCAGATGATGTTTAAGAATTCTTAATCATATTCATAAAATGCCCTTTTACGTAACTTCGGCCTATTTATCCCCGCCGAGGTTGTTGGCCTTCATTTCTTTACAAAGCATGATGAAGGTTGCGTCTGAAGAACACCTTTTCTCGGTGTTTTTCTTAACGACAGAAGACGCTTTGTGGTTGACAGACGTTCTTGTCTCATTCCAGGAACATCGACAATCGGTGCTCATCAGTAACTAGATCATTACCAAAGAGTTGATGGTCTCTAACTAGCCCCTATCAAGTTGGTCTTGTTTATGAAATTCCACGCCACTCGTTATAGTTATGCTACTGAATCATGCGAGAAAGAGTATACTGATTAGAGTCTCTCTCTCTCTCTCTCTCTCTCTCTCTCTCTTCTCTCACCCCCCCCCTCTCTCTCTGTTGTATAAAGACGAGCCTGGATCAAAACATTTTCTAACATTTTTCTAACATAGTGTACCGGGTTCACAGTTCAAGTGTGCGTGCTATATCGAAGTTTTAATATACCTTTAGTATTAGAAATGATAAATGATTTTACGGCCCCTTTTCTGCACGTAATAGGAAATGAACGATTCAGAATGACATGAGACCAATTGCTATATCAGATTTGCCACGAAGAAGGCCCCATTTAGTGTTGATGGACATTGAGGATCACCTGAAATATAATGGATGTACCACGGACGATGCCTGGAGTATAAATAATAACAGTATTAGAAACAGTTACGTTATACCATTTAATATTGCTTCTGCTTTCATTACTACAACAACAACAACAACTACAACTACTACTACTACTACTACTACTAATACTATTATTACTACTACTACTAATACTAATACTACTTTTACCACAATAATAACTACTACTACTTCTACTACCACCACCACGACAGCAATAACAATAATTACTACTTCTACTACTATTACTACTTTTTCTACTACTATTACTACTACTACTCACTACTAGTACTACTTCTACTACTAGTACTACTTCTACTACTATTACTACTTCTACTACTAATACTACTATTACAATAATAACTACTACTACTACTTCTAGCTTACTACTTCTACTAGTACTACTCACACAGTAATAACTATAATTACTACTTCTACTACTATTGACTGATTATATACTGATGACTACTATTACAGCTATACTATGTCTACTTATAGATGTACTACATTGCATAATAATACATATTAATACTAACTAATACGTTTACTAGTATGATATATAGAGTAGATTTAGATATTATATATGATACTAGGATGATTATGATGATATATATTAATAGTATACTAATATTAAGCGCCTACTGATATGCACACTATTAAAGCTATTACACTAATACTTATATAATAATACTCACCATTACTACTTCTACAACTAGTACTACTTCTACTACTATTACTACTTCTACTACTATTACTACTTCTACTACTAGTACTACTTCTACTACTATTACTACTTCTACTACTATTACTACTTCTACTACTATTACTACTTCTACTACTAGTACTACTTCTACTACTATTACTACTTCTACTACTAGTACTACTTCTACTACTATTACTACTTCTACTACTAGTACTACTTCTACTACTATTACTACTTCTACTACTAGTACTACAATTAGCAGTAATGGTAAACATATAAATGATAACTGAATCAGCGTTAATAATAAGTAGTAGTAACAGCAGTAATAATACTAATAATGACGATGACTAGGATGATGATGATGATGAGGAGGAGGATGATGATAATGATGAAGAGGATGATGATGATGATGATGATGATAATAATAATAATGGTAATAATAATAAACCGCCCTTACTAGCAGGAGCCATTCAAAGGCTCTGTACAACTAATATGTAATATAATAATACCCCAAATAATATATCTGTAAAAGCCGTAAAGGCGATTTTAAGATATTTATTATTTACCTGTGAAGGTGACCTTGAACAGGTGTGTTTTTAGAACGGATTAAATATTTTGTCTAATATCTGCCGACAATCTATTCTACAACGATGGGGCTGCGACACTAAATAGATAATCACCGTATGACTGCAATTGTATCTAGCTGGATGACATTCTAATGGACATGAGTTAACACAGGTATTCTGGTGCCATATCATTGATAGATTTATAAGTTACAATCTTGAGATGCATACGCTGTCTAACAAGTAGCCGATGTAGTATTTGAAGATTTGGGATCTTATTTTCGAGTATTTGTCACTATGACTCTGTATAAAAATATTTGAAACAAGTTTTTAATTGTTTAGAATATTACAGTCCAAACTGTGTTTTTTATTAATGGTTTTACAAGGGCAGTTTTCATGGATCTTGGGGGGGAAAACAAAGGTAATGCTTTATTAACTATCTTTGTAATTGGGCTTATCAAAACATCTAGACACTCTTTCATAAGCCATGTAGGCATGGGGTCAACTGGGCAGAAAGCATTAGATGACCTTTTAGCAACTGTCTGATATCATTATCTGTAAAGGGCTCAACTATATCCATCATGGACAATCAAGAGTCTTCTACCAATGGTATAACCTGTGATAAGGTGCTGGAAGGGAACTCATCATGTATATTTAATATCTTTTGATAGAAGAAGTTATTAAAACAGTGGGCCATATATTTATCTGAGTTTATAATATTTGAAGGATAGTCTGACTTTTATGTATTACTTGATTCACAGCATTGAAAACAGTCCTTTGATTTCCCCTAGATGCTTTGATCTTGTTAGTGTCCTATTCTGATTTAGCAGAGGTAAGGGTATTTTAACTTCACTTTTACCTACCTTGAGTATGTCACGATGAACACACAAACCACTCACTGTACCTTCTGTGTTTCGTTGCAGCTTATATGTCCTTATTGAACCCACCAACAATATTCTAGTCTGAAACATTCACCAGTGAGCCAAACATGCCAGTGCTATTACATCGGTCATGCATCCCACCATTTAAAAAAAAACATTCCAGACACGCGTAGATACACACATATATACATATTTACATACATACATGCTAATACTGTAATAGTATTATCTACTACTACTACTACTACTACTACTACTACTACTAATTAATAATAATAATAATACTAATAATAATAATTATTATTATTATTATTATTATTATTATACTGATAAGGGTACAAATAGCAGAATTAGTACTTGTAGAAGCTGTAGATGTAATTCGTATTGTTGCAGCTGTGTGTAGCATTTGTTCTAGTACCAGTATTTTCAAGAATAGTAGTCATTGTAGTAATATATATATATATATATATATATATATATATATATATATATATATATATATATATATATTTTAATAAATCCTTCTACTTTCCACAGAAAGTGTATCAACATTACGATAGTGTTGTTAAACTAGTTACTGATCTCATTTCAGGACTCCAACATTACCATCAAGCGCCACCTGCTGACGTAGAACAGACGTATTTTGGATCCAGGAGGAGAACAGTGACCTTCATCATGGCGAGGTGAGTGACTTTGATCTAGCTGACCGACGGTTTAGGGTGTCATTAATTGTCGTCTTCGCAGTAGGGGCTCAAAGGTTTTTTGTCCAACTTGTCATTATTGATCACTTTCTTCATCCGAGGCGATACCTGGTCCTACTAATGGCTGTTGTCCGTTCATCCGGATCTCCTGTTGCTAATCCGGGCGACCTACATAATCCAGGATGCAAGTTAACTGTTCTGTAAATGATAGTATGTTCTGTTTAATCGACCATATGGTAATCCAACATCAAATCATTTCTCCGGAACACCACTCCCTCTGCCAACTCCATCAGTTCAGCGACAATCCGGAGTAACTACTAGCCCATTTCCATCTTCATTGACTTTAAAAATCCGCCACCAACCAGTTCGCCGATATCGATTTCAATAACCCGCTGAAATAATATAGACAGTAGAACACCACGAATCCGACCATCCACCAAACTGACCATTCTTCCCTTCCGACCACATTTAAGACACGACCCAGGTGACAAATAGAAACTCCTCTTGATAGTACAGTGAGAATCCGTTAATCCGACAAGCTTTATCAAAAGATATTATGTCGGATAAACGTGAATGTCGGACTGTCGAGTCCGTGGCATACCGGTAATCTATGTCACATTGTTTAGATTGTAAAGACATGCCGTTATGTGTAACAAACATATTGTGCTCAATAAACGTGCGCAATGATAAGGAATGGCATTGAAGTCATTGATCGTCGTGATGTTTGTTAATCACAGACGTTATAAAGAAACACTCGTGTCACTTTGTCCATCAGATTAACTCATAACCTGCTCATTTGATTGGCAATGAAATAGTCACAGGCATTGAAAGCATTATCTGTCGGTGTATATGGTCAAGTACGATTGTAAGTTGGTTACGACATACCAATTATCGCGGGTGGGCTGGTTAATTAACCATTGTTGACAACATGTCTGTGTGTCTTGCATGACTAAACTAGCGGAAATATTTAGCAACATTTTCGTGTTGTCGGATTATCGAGGTCATTTTACATTGAAATGTCACATTCTGTTGGCGAAATGAAGTGTTGGAGTCGTCGCGCGGAACGCGATTATGCCGGATTATAGAGTCATTTATAATGGAGCTAAATCCGTCACAGACAATAATCTGTCCGAAGGTGGATTAGCCGGATAAACGATGTCCGGATTAACGGATTCTCACTGTCTCTCTCCGTGAAGACAATTTCCCTACGAACATCATTACATCAATGTCAACGAGATGGCGGTTATAATAAGTTCTGTTCTAATGTTACCCTTGCATAATGATCGGCGTTAGCTGTAGCAGATTCTCCATCTTCTAACGCCGATTAAGACGAGTCACGGTACAACAAACAGATACTGATCGTGATTCTGATGCTTTGTTCGTTATAATTATCGTAATTATCATAAAGTTAATTAGCAGACTGTCAGGAGCTGAAAGGTTTTCACTTAGTACACTAGAACTCCTGAGGTCATTACATTGCTTGGTTATGGTATAAAATGTAATGATATACGCTCTATCGCGCGCTCGCGCGCGCGCACACACACACAACACACATACATACAACACACACACACACACTCACTCACTCACTCACTCTCTCCTCTCATGCTTTGAGCATTAATTTATAATGCAAAGTGAAAGAAAGACGAAAGACCCTTCAGATGTGGTGCAATTGCTTACAATGTTAAATAGGGAATGCATAAAAGTGTCCTAAAATTTTTGTTAGAAAAAGCGAAAATGGTTTTCTAATATTTAAAAACAAAATACTACATCTGCTCCACTCGTTTCAGTAGGGAATTACCCACTACCCATATGTCTCGTGTGGGATCCCGACAAGACTAAACACAGCAATTGCCTCAATCACTAGTTCAATCAGTCACTCCCCCATCCACTCTCCCGCTCATTCACTTACTCATAAATATATGAAACAAAAAATACCCCCAATATTGTGACCCGAGAAAATCATCTAAAGCACCACGTGACCACGCTCTCGTGACTAAACAACTCTAACCTTATATATCAAACGCATTACTTCCAAAGTATTCCCGTAGTCTCAAAAGTATTAACATGACTAAGCCATCTTCCCCGTATCTCTCATTGTCTAGCAAACCCATCAATCGTCCTAGTGTCAAGTAGGACGGATCAATAACAGTCGGATTAGTGAATCTAGCATATCATTGGCGGTCGGATTATCGTGTTCTACTGGGACAGTGGCGTTTGTATCATGTGGTAGGGCAAAGAGGTGAAATAAGGACAAAGACGGTGAGAAGTTGGGAAAAAACAGGGAGATATGGGGATTATAATTTGTGGGTAGCATATCTAGTGGGTGACTTTCCTAGTGCCTAGTATACTGTGATCCAGTGTTACCTTATATTCCATCAAGGAGGTCAATTTAAATAGATAAATAAATAAATGGATGGATGCATGGATGGATCGACAAATATATGAATAGCTAAGGTGTGCCGAATGAAATGCGAAATAAGCGCAGCTAATTTAATTTCACTTTTGTTAACATAGCAAGTCAACTAGGCTTAGCAATAGCCTTACAAGGTGAAAAATGAAACACCCTTCAGGTAAAACAAGAGGGAATTTGGACCGCCGTGCTAGAGACACAGGGAAACGGCATGTACGACAGTCGTGCTGCAGGCTATTTGAATCGCAACACGAATGCGGTCTAGAAGGTGGATAAAGACTAAATAAAACTTCCACAGATCGACAAATATACAGACAACGGTAATCAAAACTTCCCATCATACACATAGCAGTAAAACACATAGGAGGATGGACAGATATACAGATGAACAGGAAAAAACAAATATATGTGAAAACATAGATTGGGCGAAAGAGGGCCACAGCTAGAAAGGGATATAAGAGATATAATATATATATATATATATATATATATATATATATATATATATATATATATATATAATAAGAGAGAGTGTGTTTACAAGTACACGTGTGTGTGTGTGTGTGTGTGTGTGTGTGTTTTGTGTGTTGTGTATGTGTGTGTGTGTGTGTGTGTGTGTGTGTGTGTGTGTGTGTGTGTGTGTGTGTGTGTGTGTGTGTGTGTGTGTGTGTGTGAGCGAGAGAGAGAGAGAGAGAGCACAGAGAGTTGGGAGAGAGAGGGGGGGGGAGACCAGGACATCACGTCAAAGGGCAGTTCATCTTCGAGTAATTCTTTAATTACGTGTCCCATTGTATCCAGATAGCTGACAAATGGACTACGTCTCGGCCCTCTGTAGGTCATGTAGACCAATTATTAGACTCCTAGTCAACAAGTCCATAGATGTGACACATTGCGAGTCCTGTAGACTTCTGATACTGCCCTAATCAATGCTAACAATGCCAGGTTGTTCCCTAGCATAAGCTGCCGTCAAATGGGTTGCCATTTATAGAACAGATGGAATCGGGCAAAATCATACTCTGACGTCTAGTCTCCGAACACTTAGTATACACTTGAAGAAGATTTGATTGGGACACTTGATGAATGTCTGTGTGGCTCCCAGACAACGTCTACTATAAGATGCATTACTATTGCTACTACTACTACTAGTAGTAGTATTATTACTACTAATTATAATACTAATACAAATAGACGTGCAGTGGACAAAAGGAAGAAGACTGCGGTTCAAGTCTGGAACATCAATGAAAAACTCCGACTACAACAATAAATATGACGGCAACTACAACAATAACAACAACGACAACAGTAACAACAATAACAAAAATAACAATAATAAAGACAACAAGGACACAACAATAAAACTATCAGAAATAACAGCATAAACAACAACTATAAGATGAACAATGACAACAATAAAACCACACTGACAGTAATAATTATATCATCATCATCATCATCATCATTATTATTATCATCATCATCATCATCATCATTATCATTATTATTATTATTATCATAGTTGCTGTCCTCAACAAGATCAATATCAGCTATAACGGCAACGATGTCGCCGACTCCGATGATGATAATAATGATAATGATGATGTTGATATAATTTTCACAAACTTATATATTTTTTATTTGGGGGGTTGGGGGTTGGGAAATAATCTGAGCAGGTCGACGAAGACTTAAAGAGGGAAATGTTTCCCTACTGAAGATAACAATTTAATCATCTTTCGACCATCTTTTTTGTCTTAATAGACAAAGAGGAAGCATACATCAATGTATCTATCGGCTTTATTAAATGGCAGATAGATTGAAGACAATAACTCTCTAATTAATATTAGCATACGTTGTGTAGATCCCCCCCCCCCCCCGGATCGTATGGTACGTGCCACAGTTGGGCAAAAGGTTAGAGTTTAAATCTTCTAATGATTAAACAAATCTTTTATTTTATAAGATAAGATTAGATAATTTGATGGAAACGTTAGATGCTTGCCAATGAGTAGTTGTTGCTATTTTTATCTGATGTTTAGGGGTAATATGTTGTTGCATTCTATAAAAATGGAATTATTATTATTATTATTATTAGTGTAGCTGATTGATGTACATTTTAGAGGTTGTGAGTTTATTTTATTAATGCCACTTTCGTTGCCACAGTAAACAGTAATAGAAGAAAGCTTCTCAAATGTGGCCAGTCAAACGACTTCGTCTACGTGACGAATTAGTCAAATTCTTAGGCTTCATTTTGTTTAATGACAACGCTGTCTACGGACATTGAGAAACGATGCCACTTGTCGTGGTAGGTTTTACAATGGTTGTCAAGGTAAACACTACAATCATATCATAGACCCAAGACCAGTAAATTTACTAGTTAGCTGCAGATCATCAACCCTCATCGCATAACATTGTCGGACATTGATCAACAACTTTAGTAGCTGAGATTAGGCTGTTATAGGGTCGTCTAAGGGCCGGTAGCCATGGTGGAAGGGTTGTATTATGGTGCCCATATATACCATGATGTTGGTTAGTACCATGATGATGGCAAGTACCATGATAATGGTTAGTACCATGATGATGGTAATTATTACGAGGTTGGTCAGTACTATGAGGAAGGGCAGTAGTAAGAAGTTGGGCAATACCATGAGGATTGTCAGTACCATGAGGATGGTCAACACCATAATGATGGTCAGTACTGTGTGGATGACAGTACTATCAGGATGGTCAGTACTATTAATATAGTCATTGTTATAATGATGGTCAATACCACGAAGATGGTCAGTACTATGAGGATGGTTAGTACTACGAGGATGGTCAGTACTATGAGGATGGTTAGTACTACGAGGATGGTCAGTACTATGAGGATGGTTAGCACCGTGAGGTTTTTCACTTATCCACTTGATTCAGTGATCCGGCATCGCCAATTAAAATTGCCATCCACCCACGACCAGAAGCACACCTCCCACAAATCTCAGATGGCATGTACTCAGAGGTGAAATGTGAAATGTTAATTGATTTATGTCTAATAATCTGTGTGGATGTAGTGGACTAAATGGATCCACCGACCTATAAAGATAATGAGAAGATGATGATATGAACACATGAGTGCTAGAGGTCTATGGTCAACGCACTAATAGTTTGACCATAGTAATATCCGAAATGTTTAGTTACAATAAACTGATGGAGAGTTAGAGAGTTAGAGAGAGAGAGAGAGAGAGAGAGAGAGAGAGAGAGAGAGAGAGAGAGAGAGGTGTTCCCGGAGCCCGGATTGTTACATAAGTCATACACAAAAGTGATGTATTTCAACCTTCAATAAAAGGATTCTATTTAATCATATCATATATATGTCTAAGATTAGAACAGGATCGAAACTAATCTAAGAAAACAAAAGATCATCTCTATCTCTCTACCTCTCTCCGTATATATATATATATATATATATATATATATATATATATATTCTGAACTGAATTTACATTTACATATCCACGCAACATGTTCTCACCTTTTCCCCTCCTTCCCCCACTTTGTGTATCTGACTCCTGCAGATAATTAATAATATCTGACATAATGTGGCGTTAGGTTGTCGACAATCATAATGATAGATGCGTCTCCAATAACGTTTAATTATCTTAAAACGTTTGAGATATAATCCCACACCCAAACATTAAAACTTACTCAACCATTACACATTCTAGATGTATGGTCGAGTTGGTACCATCACGGAACTATATCGTTAGACCTGAAGCCTTTTACGTGTGGATTAAATATTCTATAGAAACATATACCACTGGGATTCTATCCCACGGCTCGTAGGTATGCGCTGTAGTACGCTGCCAATTGCACGACTGCAGTGTTTAATTATTGTCTAAGGATAGGGAAGAAAGGATATAGGGTAGTGCGCTCCTCCTTTCTATTGTAATATTAGAAGCCCTTGTATGATTGGGACATTTAAAACGTAGGTTAAATGCATCTGGTGACCTACATAGATAATCAGACGAAGTGAAAGATGAAATAACCTCCAGATATAGCTATGTCCGGAGATGACCTCGGGTACTACAGGTTTGCGGCCAACTACGCTAGTAGTTCAGCCATAGAGACCACTCGCCATTTACAGTTGTACGTATCTAAAAGCAGCCAGCTCATTGCACGTGCACGCTTCAACTTCCTATACCATGACTACCGGAAGCTGGCTCCTTTGTCAATCGGCTCGTCTCAGATCCTGGTAAAATCCAAGACGGAACTCGAATTGTAGTCATTCACGCCGCTACAAGACAATGGTACCGGAATTTATTCTTCGATACCGGATTATATTGGTCCAGGTACGATGTGGCCGGATCCGGAACGAGAGCCATTCGTTGACGAAACTAAAAGCCAGTCGAACCGGCAAAAGTCGAAGCCGGAAGGGCAACTTTTCCCCAGGGAGGAATAAATCTGGCCGAATCGGCACTGGACAAAGATCACGGGACGAAACCGTACTGGTACGAGCCGTTATCGGGGACGGATCTACCCACTTCGGGTGGTCGCTGGTCGGTTGGAACGCCGTTAAATGTGTTAAATGTAAGCAGACATCGTATGGTTGGCTGGATTATAATGATATAAATAGACATCGTATGGATGGCTGGCTTGTAATGGTAACTAATCGATGTTGGGGATATAGCTTAGCTAAATGGGTTAGATGGCCATTTTATGGTAGAGTGAGACGAATGTGTCCGGTGGAGAATTGAAGGGGGCGAGTGTTGAAGAAGTGGCGGGAGGGGGTTGCGGTAAAGGCGACATTAGCCAATATCGTGATAGTAATCGTTGACAGTTGAAGGATAGATGTGATTGTATGGGGCGGATGTATGTGCGAGTATTGCGCGTAATTATTGGTGAATTAGTATTTATGTTCGTCTGTAGATGGATGGCTGGTTGATGGGATGACTCAGTGAATCATCAATGTAGTCATTAATTAATTTGTTCGTTCTTTCGTTTTGTCAGTCAATCGGCCAGTCAGTCAGTCAGTCAGTTAGTCAGTCAGTCAGTCAATCAGTTAACGAGCATTGACTGACTGACTAACTCATTTACTAATTGAGTCACTGACTCAATGACTGACTCACTCATTTACTCACTGACTCACTGGCTCACCAATTCACTCACTCACTCACTCACTCACTCACTAAAGCAGTGAGAACATTATTTTAGTAAGTACAGGCCACTATGTCTGATCGTGTGAGTTGTCTATCAGTTTTGGGGCCTACTGATTCTCTGATTTACGTGGTTTCCGATCTCGTCAACTGATTTTCGATTGTGTAGCGAGCGGACCAGAGTGTATCCTTTTTCAATTCTTTGAAAATAACAGATGTCTGGTAAAGTGGTAGGCTAAAGTCGGGATGTTCCTGGTTCGAAACCAGAAACTAGCCACTGGTATTCAGTGATCGATTTAGCCATAAATGAACCCTCATTAAACAGTGATAGATTATTGCGGAGTACTGTTGATTATTGTAGACTATTGTGAATAATTGTGGATTACTGTGTTTTTGTGTTTTGTTTATCGAGTATTGTTGGAGAGCATTATGGATCATGATGGATTATTATGGGTTAACGTTGATTACTGTTGAGAAACTATGATTATTATGGATTATTAAGGATTATTGTAGGTAATTGTGGCTTGTTATGAATCATTATGGATTATTGTGAAGTATTATTGGATACTGTAGATTAATGTGGATGATCATGGATTATTGTGAATTATGTGCCTACAGTAATTGTCAGTTAGATATGATATACTCTCAAGGGTGCTTACGACTTTGTTGGACGGTACAGGTCAGGATCAGATGGCAAAGGTCAAAGGATCAACCTTTAGCTTCTCCTTATCTTCCTAAATGATGATGATGATGATAATGATGATGATAATAATGATGATGATGGTAAAGATGGTGATAATGATGATGACGACGACGATGACTATAATAATGATGATGATGATGATTAGGAGATAGAGGATGACAACGACGACGCTGATGATGATGATGATGGTGATTATTGGTAAAATCATTGAAACAATGATATAAGATCCTGACTTTAAAACAATAAAATAGTCTACTGACTATCTAGGTTACCATCATTCCCTACATAGTCGTGACCAATTCCGGAAACGATGATCTACATAGAAACATTATACTCATAAATATTTTTACATAAATAAATATTCATAAGCTCCGCATTTTAAATTTGCTTAAGTTTTTTTTTGTTTGATTACTGTTTCGATAGAATGGTTATACACCAGGTGGGGGGATTTTTTTTCACCTTCTCTCATTCCATCTTTAAGCGTCCTTAAAATATCACGTGATCAAAACACTTCCTCTAAAAACAAACACGTCATTTATATAATTTATTAGTGACCGCAGGTTGCTTTAATGTGTTGAAGAATCATTAATATTGACCTAAAACCAGCTACATCATTGGCTTTTGATTTAAGGATACAGAATGGATTGGCATATTTCAATAATGAGTTAATCGTTTAATTATTATTATCAAAACAATAGTTATCAATCTACAATATTATAGAGTACTACAAGTATGTTAAATAAATTTTCTGCATTTTATAAAAATAATATAAACAAATAGATTATTTGCATTGCGGCACCAACTGATATCCATAACAGCTGACGTTTGTTTTAACCGAGTCGCGTCAGAAAATGTATATGAAACGTGTTTGATGATGTTTATCTGTTGTCGTTGTGCGTCCCGCCTGAGAGTATCAACATCACCGACAGCTGTTGGACTGATTTCAGCACGCGAACATAGGATACAGAGGCCCCTCTGTGATGGATTACCCTTCACCTCTGTAATGGTGAACATCCGACGTCCAAGGCCCAGTCGGTCACAGCTTCTTCAAGACGTCGAACAATTCAGCGGCGCGCTGAAGCAACGAGCGACGATGCTGCCTCCAGTAGGAGGTTATTCGATGGAGGCCACAGCACCCAGGGGTGAACCTGGAGAATTCCTATATGTCAGGATCACAAGGCTGATAATATGTATGATTGTGGTGCGAGAAGGGGTAGGGGGGGGGGGGGATGGATGAGTATATATTACTGAGATATTATTCCAGGTTTATCATAAAAACTGGATTTTTTGGGTATTTTTCTTCCACAAATATTGAGGATTAGTTGATATATCAATGCGTCTTTCTTCGTACATTTGAAGGGTAGCGAGTGAGTTATTGAGTGAGAGAATGAGAGAGTTGGTGAATGAGACAACAGCGCAAAATGTCATTAGTGCCACCACTTTGTGTCGCCACACACCGGATCCAGGGAGAAAATTATAAATCTGGCGAGGGTCGGGTACAATTCCCGAGATTAACAATATTATATTCCACATTGCTTACCAATTTGTGACGTAACTAACTGAATACGTTTAATTTTGGTGCGGAATTTTTATAGCTGCGTGCTCAGGTCTAAATCTAAGAAAGGTCGAAATCACCCCCCTCCCAACTTGTCGTTAGCTAAGCCACTCAGTGGTCCCTGGGTTGGTGGGCTCATTGGGCACGTTTTGGAAGTCGATAGCCTTAGTAGCTGTCACAGACAATCCGTGTTCAACCGAGCAAGCGATAATGGAGTCGTCAACGCGAAGTAAACGGGTACGAATTGGTGGCGGCCGATCTGCTGGTTATACAGTAACAAGGGTCAAGGTCGTGATAGAATCTGTACAGGTTGAACAATGGTGATGTATGCTGGTGGATGATAATGGGTTATTTAGGGCTTGACTCCTACGGCATATTGGAGGTGAAGGTTCAATGTGGTCGTGCACGTACACGTGTACGGGTGGGCTGACTGAGGCTTATACACCAAAGCGCACATAAACAAAGAGAAAGAAGGCAAATCGTTGTGGCAAATGTCACACACACACGAACAAACATGCACGCGCGCACACGTGCACACACACATGATTACAGTGACATATAAATTGATAGAAAGATGGACAGAGAGAGAAGAATAAACAAATAAAGTGTTATACGGAGACAGGCAGACAGACAGTCAAATAGACAAAAACATAGATAAGTATATAGGTAGCAGAAAGGGAGGGAGGCGGGAAAGATGGCGAGAGAGAAAAAGAGCGTATCATATCAGTACTACCTAATTGGGTTATGCGCTACAAGCCGTTATTACGCCGACTCTGTCACGTGACCAAATATGGCTGCGATCTGTCCGCTGACAAAGTGATATCTATGTTCGTCCCGTGTCCATTCTCATGTCCTTTCGTCGTCCTTCCCCGGACCTTTCTGGTCGCCGCATTCATGTCACGAACCGTAAATCTTCCATGTTTTGTCATGTTATTAAGCCTAACAGCGCGGAGCCGACTAGCTCGCTAGATGTCTCTCTCTCTCTTCTAAAGACACGGAGTTATTACAAATCTGGCCGGCCGCTAGATGTCGCGCTAATGCACAACATATTTTCGCGGCATAAAGCGCGGAAGGCGTCCATCAATTCTCTGTTTGGCTAGCAATGTTCACGTCTAACGATTTGATCTCCTAATTTCAGTTCCTTGGTTTTATCAAAGCCTTTAAGCAAGAGTACAACCACGTCTTGTCAGGTTCTTGGACGTGCGTGGAACTTTCTCTGGAGTTAAAATGGTATAATCTTGTCATGATATACGTGACGTGCTTTATTGGCAGTAAAATACATGATAGAGCCAGATCTATGGCAGCAATCATGACGAATCGCTACTTCTGGCTACACACGAATGACCAAATTACACCAACTAGAAATGGATTATATTCGATAATTCGACTCTAAACTCGTTCCTCATATAGAATACACACACATAAAATCTGATTTCCTCAAAAGAACTCAGTCTGCTCTCAGTCAGTCTGTATGTATCTCAGTATCAATTATTTTGCAATACATTAATAGTATTTTCTCTCATAATGAGTGTGAGTGAGGGATATGGCTTTATTGTGTGTGTATTTTAAAATAATTAATCACGGGGGGGGGGTTCTGAATCGACAACTGTTTAGAATTCGATTAAAGGAAAGGATGATAAATGAGTTATCTTGATTGTTCGTCAAGGAAAAATCCAGACGTTTTGATAAATAAATCGGCCAATTCTTCAAATTTCCCAGGTATTATTGTGCTAGTTATGACATACTACAAACTGTACTTAACCTTGTTCGTGGTAACGGTTTAATGTGTTAAAATAGATCTAAATAGTTGGAACTGAAGTTTGTGAATAATTATCGTAAGGCGTACTGCGTTTAACAAAAACGAGCTGTCAAATGTATTTGATGATTGAGTCTTAGTCAACAGACAACATGAGATATTGTTAATATGTGTTACCATCTCTTGTCTTCTTCCCGCGCATCCTCTCTCTTTCAGTACTTTCACCTTTCGTTGTCGGATCATTTCTTCCTATTTGAGTAGTACTGTTCCATGATAACCAGTTATTCGCCCCCCTCCCCCTCCACTCTCAGGTTTGGGATTAATAATCAGACGGACCTATTATCTGGCTGTCATAAATATGACATGTATGACAGCTAAATGACCTTTTTTGGTGGCGATGCCTCGTTAAACTCTAATAATTCACTTGCCCACTCACGAGGAGACTCCATGGTGTTGTCTGGAAGGGCCCTTCGCCACAGAGTTCTGCCAAATGTGTTCAATCCTCGACCGCAATATGTCTGACGGATGTTTCATTTTCTTTTATTTCGTCTTGTTACATTCGGACGTTCCGGCGCCCATGAAATCTACCGAGTCCAGACAATTTGCCAACATTTATATTTTACTGGTTCACCCATTCACTCACTTACTCACTCACTCGGCCACCCAAACAACCACCCACCCACCAAACCACCAAACCATCAACCATCACTTATCTACCAGATGATATTGTCCTCAAATACGGAACAGTAGCTCAGCTCACGGTACACGCCATCATATTTTGATTACCTCGCATCAACACAGCTCGGGCCATAAACAGGACGCCTACGAGGTGTGGGCGTCATAACGTACTAAGTAGGTTGCTTCATAAATCAAATACCGGATTATTGTACATATCATAACGTGCTACGATGCTTTTGTTTGAACTAATATTGAGCCATCCGCCTACTTTCTGTAGACGACAAGGTAGTCAGTTGTCACGGTTATTGGTGTGATTTAGTGTGCCTCGGAGGTGGTATATTCAGAGGTAACTATGTAATAAAAATGCAGATTTATGATAGCACCCACACCTATACAGAGACTATATAGATATACATATAAGTACAGCAACGAAACTCACTCTATCTAATTACCTGGACAGTTAGAAATGTGGGTGCTATTTCTATTATATTCATCACTTTATATAATAATGATGGGCGAGTGTGTGAATGATTATATATATATTATATATATATATATATATATATATATATATATATATATATATATATATATATAATCCACAATCCACCCTGTATTTCTTCTGTTTGGTCAAAACTGGTCTAATCACCGCCATTCTATTGAAGCCGTTGAAGCCAAACTGCAGAATAGTTTGATTCCCGTTTGTAGACAATAATGTTGGCGTTTTCTCCAAACAGAACAAGGTGACAGATTTACTGGTAGCTGGATATGAAAACATAAATATTGTTATAATACGAGCAACATGTGGTTGAATGACACAGGGAAAACATTCTTGAAGATAAATGATTGAATGATCACTGTCCAAACATACACATATATTAAATTAGAATGTTAAATTATTTAAATGTTAATAAATCACGTTGTTACATTTATTATAATTGTATATATAATTGTGAAATATTACCAGGAACATGATCATATTTTTCGGACGTGGACATTTTCAGTTTTCGAATATCCGCGATCAATGACTTGCTCTGGAGATACCCTTATGACGTCATTGGGATACCGCTTTATGTCAGATGTAAACTTGAAGCTGATTATAAGTTACTGAACCATAACTATTATGTACTATCTATTCCGGTTTCAGTTTCTAACTGTAATAGGAAAGAGGTGGAAATGGCTTAAACTTCGAAACGATAAACTTGTCAACTAATGTGCCAGCTTAAAATATAAAGCTCCTGCGTGGCTGAAGTATATGATTTTTTGCTAAGCGGTGACTTCAATACTCATTAGAGTTGGGGAAAACAAAGCATCAGGGCACTGGAAGTATTTCGACTGAAGTACTGGAATCTGAAGTATTAACATAATATATTTCTGCTGTTCAGGATCTGATTAAGGAACGTACACGGAAGTTTTTTTTCCAATTTCGTCTTTAATGGCGTTATAGGACTGCCCCGATCTAATAAACGAGAAACGTGTTAGACGTTTCACTGTTCAGCAGAATTACATCAAAAGACGCCAAATCATACAATTTTAAATCGACATAATTTACAAAACAGTCAATTATTACGGCACGATAAGTATTTAGAGACGATGCCACGCAAGTTTGTTTTGTATAGTTTGACTATTATTAACTTTGTGGCAGATTTAACTAAATTATAAAATATGAAAGCATTCGGTTTAAGACATTGGCGTCTGGCTTCATATTTCTGCAATGTTATAATATTAGTGTTATACATACGTTAGCGTACAAAGTCTGTTTTACCCTTTTTTTCGGCTTTGTTTCTGTCTTTACTATGTAACCTACCCCAACAGACTAAATCACATGTATGACCCTGATATTAGGCTGACTAAATTATGACCACACAATAGAATCCAACACACACACACACACACCCCCCCCCACACACACACACACACACACACACACACACACACACACATATTATATATATATGTATATATGTGTGTGTATGTGTGTGTGTGTCTGAGTGTTTGTTTGTGTGTGTGTAAATATTTGCTTCGAAAAAAGGAAAGAAACCAATTCATTTTGCTAATGAACTTACCTCTCTCACTCTCGCCCTAATAGGGCCTAATTTTTTGAAAATAATATTAGGCAATTTTTACACTCAGATAATACATAAAGAGATTCCTTACTCACAGATGCACGAGTTATTTGACAAGATTAAACAGATTTGTGAAATTTCGACATAAAGTTGATCTTTCTCCGTTATTGAATTAGTAGTTAACGTTATACCACGTATCTGTAATCATAACGCTACCATGGAGTTGGTTATCATAGTGGGCTGTTCTAAATAGTGGAGACTTTAATTTCTGATTTTCAGCTTTTCAATGGTTTTCTTTACAGAATCCTAAAGAAAACAAGATGAATAAGTAATCGAAAACAATTATATATTATATCAGTCTCGTTGATGGTGATGTCAGACTTGTCTGTAGCCCGAGATAAGATGGCATCATTTGTCACGTCACTAAACACCTCAGTAGTGTCTTCCACCCATCAGCTGACTGGTGACAGCTGGATCAATGTTGAGAGTAGTCGTTGTCAGCTGGGTCAGTTGTGAGTGTCGGATGTCATCTTCGGGATCGTCTTCAGGATCATCTTCGGGATAGCAACAGAAATGAATAAGAGAAATAAACCACACACCAAGTTCTCTACCAAAATCCTTCACTTTAACACTAATCTGTCAGCACCACGTTTTGAGTGTGTTCATCACCAAACTATACACACAAGCTTTGTTAGAGATTAGTGCGTTTCATATGTCCCTTGACACGTTTGGCGGTACATATACTGTTAGATAAGCACTCGTCACGCTGCCTCAAGACATCTCTAACTATACAATGTTTTATATCCATGGACCACAATGGGGGGAAATTGTCGGAAATTTGGCACTGGAAAGATTTAGTTTTTACATGGCGGGAGATAATTTGCTACTTCTGGCCGATGTCAAGTGATATGTGTCTACGTTTTATCTATACAGCAGCCGTGATCAGAAATGATATGACGAACACGACATGTTGATGACATTTCTGTAACATTTTGTCGGGGATTAATTGCAATTTCAAGTCGATGACAGCCTCACGTCACTTGTTATTTCTAAAGTATATATCTATTAATCAGGTAGATCATACCAGTTGGCTTTCTTCAATCCATCGCTGATCACACGATCAACAGCGTTATGATCGTTACCTAATGATCCTGACAGCTTATCAATCAAATTCACGCATACATATTCCAGCCAATCACCGACCGATGTTCACGTGTGGGTAAATTATATATTTGCAATAAATATATAATAAAATACCACATTAAAAGGAATAAAAAATGGACGTCAGAACATAGTGACCAATGAACAAACACTATACAACAAACACTGAATTGGTTCATCTATGTGATAAATAACGAGATGACTTTCACAGATTACAAGAAATATTTCTTCGTCAGTGTAGAAAGAAAGGGGCGTAGTTAATTGAGGGCATTCTCATAGCAGTGAATTGGGCACGTATTAAAGGTTGGCTGTAAAGGCAGTTTGTTGGCTGTTCGAGGGTGAAAAATGGTCAGACTAAATTATATATATATATATATATATATATATATATATATATATATATATATATATATATATCTAATTAAAACTGAAGAAGCAGATATGGGTAACCCACACATCATGACGTACTTTTGTTCAGTGTCATGGTGCGTTCTTAAATATCATCTGATTATTTACTGAATTTGGTACGTTATGACTGATTGCATAATATCTGGCCAGAATCGATTATATATATATATATATATATATATATATATATGTGTGTGTGTGTGTCTTATCTATTTCGACTTTATAAAGTTATCATTCGGCAACATTTTCGATCGTTACTGGGTTATATTAATTGTTTGTTTAACGTCGTTTCCGTTCTTTACTGCTATTATCGACGGCAGCTATCAGACACCACGCACGCACACGCACACACGCGCACCCACAGATGAATCCTATTACAAGTCATTGACAACACCATACACTGCCTGTCTACATAGCATCGCACTGATTGATGACAGGTGAGTCGACTCGATATCGGCGACGATAGTGAGACAATATTCGAATCAATCATATCCTCTTTTTTCTCTGATCTCAGGTCATCAGATCTGAGACATCACTTCTATCTGTCGCCTGTCTATTGAGTGAGATACTCCCCCCCCCCACAACATGTACAATTTATAATCCGCCTAGAAAACCATTGATTATACGTCACGGCATTTCGTGTGTACGACAAACCGCGGACCGATCAGACCCGTAAAAGTCCAGGTGGCGCCATAGTACTATTAGGATGTTAAGTTGTTTTCTAGTACAACCTCCAAACATTAGCGATTTCCGGCTGTTTACGGGTCGACATTCTCCACGCCGATCTATAATGATAACGTTAACAATAACGGCAACCTGTTTATTACGGTCAACCGATGCTAGTCCGACGCGGTTGTCAGTTTTTGTTCAACCCGGTCATGCTACTGGCATCAGTTGGATGGCCGGATTGAAGAGAGTTAGTAATTACAGCGCGGAAATTGGTATTCAGATCCGCAGCTAGTATCCAGGGGCGACATCCTTCCCGGACAGGAACTTCCTGTTATTCAGAGGTCACCGTAGACCCAGTCAAGTGGATGACAAGGCGTGCGTTTATGATGTAGAATTCCGAGGTCCGTCTGAAAACGAAAACGAACGAAGTTAGCACAGGAAGCTGAACGATTAAATTGACAATCACATAAGTTAGGTCTCAGATTATAAAGTTAGACGATCCGATGAAATGTCTCACATGCACAGCTGATATTGGGATTCGAACCCGGAGTTGGAGGGTTGATACACGCTTTAAAACTAGTAGAGGTTTATTTTTTTGGAGGTTGTCATTTCTACCGTCACGTAATTGACCATTAATGTCAGATTTCGCGTCGGATATGTGTCGACACAAGACTCGTGTCGACTTGGCAGGATACACTTCATTTGACATATGTCTCATTATATCGCCTTATTGGAGCTGAAGTAATGCACGGCCAGATTAACTCTGATTACGTTATATATTTTTGGATGTACATTTATTTTGAGTCAGACTTTCAGTGTCTCTATTTACATATCACTCACTCACTCACTCACTCACTCACTCACTCACTCACTCACTCACTCACTCACTCACTCACTCACTCACCACTCACTCACTCACTCACTCACCACCACTCACTCTCACCACTCACTCACTCACTCACTCACTCACTCACTCACTCACTCACTCACTCACTCACTCACTCACTCACCCACTCACTCACTCACTCACTCACCACTCACTCACTCACTCACTCACTCACTCACTATCTATCTATCTATCTATCTATCTGTCTAACTATCTAATATATTTATATTTATCTATGTCTCCATTTATATTTATTTGTCTATCTCGTATGTCTCTCTGTCTCTTTTGCTCTCCTCTCTCTCTCTCTCTCTCTCTCTCTCTCTCCTCTCTCTCTCTCTCTCTCTCTCTCTCTCTCTCTCTCTATCTATCTATCTATCTACCTTTCTCTCTGCCTCATCTTTTCCCCATTCTTTCTACTTGTTTATATTCCCACTCTTTCCTCCTCTTCTATCCTTCCATCCTCAATCCCAACTCTCTATGGGCCTTGTCTATGTCATATTGATGGATGTCGTTTCCAGAACATAGGGCGGAGTTGGTTGGGAACGTTTGCGGCTTTAGATCCCAATATGTCACTGATCTTGTAGACAATACGCCATCACACGGGACGCCCCCTAGCGTTCGTCGTGTCATCGATCCGGTTGGCGTATCTGCTCGAATCCGATCACCAAATATACGTACCGAGTTAGATCGTCAACGCGGTTTGGTAGACTCCCTCCGAGATACAATAGATCATCGCGACGACAGAGGTTTACCAATTGAGTGGAGACGACTTGGATCCGTGGCCAATAGACGAAGTAGGTGGAAAACCTTCAGGATAGAGTCTATCCGTCGCTATCAGGTAAATGTAGTACAAGGAAGACTTTATGAAGCTATTCCCCGTTTTGAGGGCAGCCAGCACTGTTGCAGTGTAGCTGGTAACGCGATATACTACATACCACCACCACCACCCCCCTTCTCCACATACACGGGACTCAAATCCGAGTGTAAACTGAGTTAATGGAAATGTTCACCCATTACTATACAAAATGTTATACGAATATACAAAAATTAATAAACAAAATGTATATAGCGCCCTATATAACCGGTAAGAAGGTTACTTTAAGGGGCACCCATTACTGAGAAGGTTTAGTCAGAATGTTTCATTTTCTTGAAAAGCAACCAATATGTCCCCCTCCAGTAGCACAGCGGTTGGGTAAAGGCGTTGTAAATCTGCCGTTCGGACTTCGAATCCTAATCATATCTGTGTCTGTGGGATGTTTAAATTGAGAGTCGCACATCGGCCACGTTTACTAGGGCGACTACTACTGAGGGTAAACAAACCACCCACTGGTTTATTTATTGTGGTTGGGTAGATATCTAGATGATTAATATACTGACATACATTAGATAAGACGAGAGGTAGATAATAATAGAGCGTGTAGCATCTGGACAGAAGACAGGAATGTAGAATCTCAGCCAACTCGACTACCGAAAACAATAGAAACGCCATCTGATGTGGGAAGGAAGCACGCCTAACATCATACGGATGAAGGTCGTTCACTCGCGCGCGCGCACGCGTTCGCCCTACTGCATCGCGTGGAATCATCATCGATAAATAGTAGTTCGAGTTAACCGAAGAGTCTCCGATATGCTTCTCGGTGACACTTCGAGATCGTCTCGCACTTCGTTCGAGCGGCAGAGTGACGCCATACAATGGCCGCAGTGGAGGACACGCTAAGACGAACGGACGTTGATTTTTATATCGAAGAATCTTCCTGATTGTTCGTGGTCTTATTGGCCGATATCGGCCGTAGCCATGTGGTCATCTCGAAGAAACTTTACGACTGACCGCCCCAGCCCCGGGCAATTCCCGGCATCGCTCCCAGCTCGGACCGGTGATTCCTTAATCGGGAACGAGCGGGATCCTATTGGATCACCATAAGATCCCTTCACCTCTCCCCGCCATCCAGCCCATTTCCGATGAATCTCCCCCCTACCGCACCGGCTGGGCGTCATCTCGTCTTCCATGCCATTATCGAGAAGGTCGATGAAAATACGAGTTGATCGCCGTCTGGTGGACCACCGACGCCGTCTTTGAAGTGAGCATCAGATTACAGAGTTCCGATCGTATTGGGGGTTCCAGAGCTCGGGGTAATAGCGCCCGGTGTCGATTTTCCTCCGTTCAGAATCGGTTCTCCTGTTGGAGACCGATGTAGGTAGCTAGCAGAGAACGGCGAACATCGCAGACTTGTTCGGGGCCTGAAAACCTATCAATATCGTGGTCGTGTTGAACATATGTTCACTTTGTACGACTGTTTGGCTACCTAAGCGCCTTTGAGTGGCTATCTATAGTGGAAATGTAGCAAAATGTGATTTGAATATCCTATATTTACATGATCGGGACTGTCTTCCTGTCTTTGATGAAGGAAGACGAAAAGGGAATGGCGCTGAGTAGTCTTTCTTTCTTTCTTTCTTTCTTTCTGAGTGGTGAGTGAGTGAGTGAGTGAGTGAGTGAGTGAGTGGGTGAGTGAGTGGGTGAGTGAGTGAGTGAGTGAGTGGGTGGGTGGGTGGTGGTGAGTGAGTGTGGTGAGTGAGTGAGGGTGAGTGAGTGAGTGGTGGGGGGTGGTGGTGGGGTGGTGAGTGGTGGGAGTGAGTGAGTGAGTGAGTGAGTGAGTGAGTGAGTGAGTGAGTGAGTGAGTGAGTGAGTGAGTGAGTGAGTGAGTGAGTGAGTGAGTGAGTGAGTGAGTGAGTGAGTGAGTGAGCCTCATCAACATTGCAGCTTGAATCAGACATGGAAATTATTGGCGAAGTATTCAAACTGCAAACTACTCGGGGCATTTGAAACTTACTTGTATTTTCTTAATTCTACAAGAATATATATATATGTTTGTTTTATATATATATATATATATATATATATATATATATATATATATATATATATATATATATATATATATATGTTTGTGTGTGTGTGTGTGTTTGTGTACATATATGTGTGTGTGTGTGTGTGTGTGTGTGTGTGTGTGTGTGTGTGTGTGTGTGTGTGTGTGTGTGTGTGTGTGTGTGTGTGTGTGTGTGACTGAGGACGGCAGTCTCGCCGAGGGGCGACTGCGTAGAAGCAGAACAAAACACGAGACCGACGCATGTATTACTGGGAGCGCCTTACCTGTTCCCGTCGACGCGCCATCATTAGGCCCTACTCACTGTCACTTAGGTCCCCACTGGCTCAATCAATCCCATTAAAACGTACACTGCCCGTCACCATAGTGCCAGCAGCACCTGACACTGTACCAAATCCGTCTCTAAGTTTTGGGCCCATCGCGCAACTGACGGGACGGCGCGAACGAACTGGTCGCCACATCGCGGAGACGATGGGCCGTCGTAGACCATCGACGTCGGGACATTGATCGAACAAATATTGGCACGCGGCCTGAGTGATCATCATCTCATAGTTAGAAGCCGGTGGGTTATCGAATGGTCGGACTGATACGAGTAATCATCCCCGGACCGGGGCCGAGCAGGGAACGACTGATGGAGTGGGTACATCGCCGGAGAACACGCACCACGGCGAGTAGAGAACATTGGACCAACGGCTAGCTGGCCAGCCGGAACACATTGTGGCCGTTAGCGGGGACGAGGAGAGATAGCGCGGATAGCAAAATCATCGCATCGTCGGCGGGATCAAAGACCATTCGTCGGTGGTGGGCGTTGCTTTGTGAGCGCGACAACTCGCTTACTCGCTCATTCTGACAGTCGCTCACTCACTCACTGACTCACTCACTTACACACTCACCGACTCAGCCGAATCGTTCGCCGACGTATAACTGGGATATCTTTTTTCGATATAAGCCGGAGAAAGACCTCCCCCCGGCAGGGTAATGGCGCTCATTTCGTCCGATAACATTGATAACATTGATAACACCGACGCGGATCGGTGCCTATCGCCAGGTGGCGCGGCAGGTCTAGTTCTCCGGATCCGACCACGTATCTGTTCGTCTTCAAAAAATACGGAAACAAACCGGAAGTCGCAAAAGTAGGGCACAGTGACCCACACCGCATTATCTTCGAGTAATTATTAAATAATGGATATATTATTATTGTTGTTATTATTAATATGATCATATTTGCTGGGTCTTTAACCGCGAGTCGAGTGGAGAGAAGAACAAAGGAAAAGGAATACCGATTATAGTAATTCTTCCTGGATCAACGATCTGGATTTATGACACGAAACACACGTGTTCGATAATACGAAGGTTAGTGGAAAATGGAGTTAGAAAGAGTTGGCTGTTTAAAGGTAAACCCTTTAACTCTAGAGCGAGGTGACCGTGGTCAAGATAATGACGGAAGGCAGTAATGGATCAATTATTTATAAATGTGCCATATTTAAAATGTCATTATAATTATATTGCCAATCAATTACCCGTTTCTCGTGTTAGCTAAATGTCCATACAGATCTGTGCTATTAACCGTGTGAAGGCGACACGGAGTTTGACATGTTGTTAGTATAGTAGAGGCTTTTGTAGAATCAATATTTAATATAATGATCGGAACAGCTTGAATGTCTCTCTCTCTCTCTCGTCATATATATATATATATATATATATATATATATATATATATATATATATATATATATTATATATATGTGTGTGTGTGTGTGTGTGTGTATGTGTGTGTGTGTGTGTGTGTGTGTTACACACAGAGAGAGAGAGAGAGGGGGAGAGAGCGTAGTAAAGTAAACAAAACAAACAAAGAAAATGATAGACAAAAATGTCATTGCATTATTGACAAAAGACAAACCAGTTCGATGAGTAGCTTCTACAAGATAATTTGTATCTGCTTCATATAAGACAACTACTTGATGACAGGAGTATTGTCTTCGATTGTCCATCTTTGGTATCATCATGGCCTAACTGTCAGCGCAGTTGACCCTATCCCTATAAAACCGAGGTTCAAGTAACAGGCTAGCTTTTCCTGAAGGGTGTTTCATCGTCCACTTGGCCCCATTACCGTTCGAAGTCGCTTGGATCATTTATCGTATATTACTCACGCAAAATCACTCGAAAACAGCAAATTTACAAATGTAGATCTTGGAATGAAGAATAATCCATCCAACTACATAACTGCAAATGGACTCGCCAACCAGTGACAGTGTAAAAACGTAGTGGCTGGTAGTGGATTCGAACTGGAAACATCCCAATTTTTAGACAGCTACAATAACCACTAAGGCATGAGATTTCAGAATGTTTGCCAAAGTGTTAGCAACAAAGACGCCATCGAACAGCAAGGATATAATGAACGTTTAAAAAATGGCGCCTGCCTTTTTAAAATCTAAAAGCATTTATTTGAATTATGCAAGCTTGTCTTGTCAATTATGGCAATATCGCTATTTGCTGGAAATTGTCTCGGCTAATCGCAACACACGCGGCTAAAAAGCCATTATGGCTGCGAACGTTTGCGCGCTCTAAAGCGCCATCTAGCGTCGGAATTAATCATACTTTACTGCGTAGTATTGGCCGGTTGGCTTTCGACTTTACCGGAGGCGGAAGTAAAGTTAGAAACGACGAGTAAAGGTCTACAAGAAATGGGCATTTCGCTTAAGAGAGAACTTCGGGAAGGATTTTGCTTTTAGTTCGCTATCTGATTGCTTCTGATGGTGTTGATGTTGACGTGTTCGGGGTACAACGGGAACATCTTCGGTACGGATGGCGTCTCTTGAGAAAGGAAGACCTATCTGACGAGTCATCCAGCTATAGTATCTTTCTCTCTCTCTCTCTCTCTCTCTCTCTCTCTCTCTCTCTCTCTCTCACACACACACACACACACACACACACACACACTCTCTCTCTCTCTCTCTCTATCTATCTATCTATCATCTATCAACTTTCTATCCTTTAATAGGCCGCCCCTGTGGCCTAGTGGGTAAGAGCGTGGGACTTTCCTACTCATGGTCAGGCTATGCGGGAGGCCGGGGGTTCGAATCCCGACCGTGGCACTATACCAGGAGTACCAGGAGGAGTGTTTCCTCGAACCAGGCAACTGGCAAGGTGTTCTCTGCCGAGTATGCGATATATTCAAATTTTATTTAGGATTAGTCTCTGTGGTGAACCAATAATTTGCAGACTATATGCGTCTCTATCATTTAAGGTAACTAAGCCACGTCAAATAACTGCCATTTCAGCAATATATATATATATATATATATATATATATATATATATATATAGACAAAGGGGTTACTTTATAACACTGAAGAGTCGTAACCCGGTCTATGGCGTCGTCTCATACGGTTTATATGTATTATACGGTTTACACAGTCGTCATATACGCTTTGTATGTCTTATAAGGTTTACACAGTCCTAGTTTACGGTATGTATGTCTTATACGGTGTATACAGTCGTCTTATACGGTTTATAAGTGGTCTTATACAGTGTATACGTCTCATAGAGAAGTGTATCACTTGTGTTTATCAGATAACTCGCCGCCTACGTCCATCCCATCGTCACCATAGTCCATTGATCAAGGACCTAATCCTTAGGACGTGTTGCGCAACGAACAGGAAATGACGTGACGTTCACTGCGCGGCCCATTTCCGGCGAAGTCGTCACGACTACGATAAGATCAAAGAGAAAGAGGGGGGTTGGCTCGCCGAAGCCACGTGACCTGACTCCGTCATGATCGACGTCATTTAATTACTCGAGTGCCGCGTCGTCTTTTAGCTGCCAATCAAAGCGTTCCTTCTGAGGCATTCCGACCGGAAACCGGATACACACGGCGAAGCGGCCCAGTGTCCCGATCAGATCCGTGCCTGTTCAACCGCTAAGTACTCTTAAGGAGGACGTACTCCAGGCTGGGGTCAGACGTCACCTACCTATGGGTCTCCCGTAAGAGTTTATAACGGCAAGGGTATCGAACTGTACCATCATTTCCGAGTATGTTTAACTTACAAATTGATGTTGTTTCATTAAATATATTTGGCTTATCAAAAATCCGACAAAATATATTCAATATATATTTGTGTATTTACTTGCGTGTTCGTAGCGGATGTGTTTGTTTGCACGACGTGTGTATGCGCGCGTGTGTGTCATAGTCGTGGAAAGTGCACACGTCTTCGTGCGTGTAGATGTTCGAGTGAGTTTTGGTATGCACGTGTATGTAGATATTAGTTTTGAGGTTATTACTATCAGGTTTGTGCCTAAAGTAAATAAAGTGTATTTTCCTAGTTACATTTACTGTTATAAGCCTCGGCACACACTCGTCCTTACTCGCTCAATTACCGGCGTAATTTATTTCAAATCGTTGATGGACATTTATTCAGCGCGGACCCTTCTACAACCTTGACCCTACATGGGTTGCCGTGAACCAGTTCCTTATAACGACATTCAATCGACTGCTCTAACCGGAGTCTCGATCTTATTACGTGCTTCGACCAATCCTGCTCCGGATTCGATTTGTATCGAGCCTCGGTCACGTGTGACCCCGATCGACTTCAGAACACACACGCACACTACATTAGCACGTGATTTGTGCAGATCGACGAGACGCCTAGCGGCAAGATAACATAACATGTCGTCGTACCAATGGTATTAACCGGCGACAGTCGATCTAAATCATCAGTAAATGATGATTTGTGTATCCAGATGATCCCGAACGACATTCCTGACTGCTCGGAGCAGAGTCTTATCGGGAAGTTTTCTTCGCTCTGCTCAGAAGCTAACTGACAAGGTCACTTTGAGCTAGTCACCTCAAATGGGATAACGAGAAAATGTATTTTACACCTGTTTATTTGTCTGCTCTGTTGACATCGAAATTAGAGTAGTTAAATATCATTTCTCTTGACAGGGAATTGGCTAATATTACTAACGTTTATGCCATTTGATTGGTAGCTAAAACGCTTCACGATTCCAACGGTGCATTCCTAGAAATAGCGAAAAACAATCAGGTGAAAAATGTCATACACTGATGAAACTCTTCTGTGTTCCGACATTAAAAAGTGATAGAGTTTGGCACTTAGAGTAGTGAAACAGGCTGGCAATTAGTTAAGATGTTTGTTTTGCAATTCGAGCGTTTTCGATCATTTTAATGTCCTCTTTAAGGCCAACAATAAATGGCCACAAAGACACCAAATAAGCAAAACCAAATCGGTGGGGCGAGCTATTGTAAGGAGACAAGAGACTTCATTAACAATTACTGATGCTCTGTTCTAATTACCTTCCATAAGGTCGGTGTCGATTCGGTAGAAACGCAGAAGTTAACGAACGTTTCTCCGATCAAAATGCTTTGTGCATAGTAGTGCTTCAGCGGCCGCGTAGTGTGGGTCCCTCGGAGACTGAGTTTCACGTTTCGAATCCACAAATCGGCTGTCGGATTTTAGCGTATCTACTTGTTGATTCAGCCATAATCGGGTACTTACCGGATTGGATGGCGGTGGATAATTGAATTGTTGTTGATTCAGAGTTTATAGAAACAGATTACAATCTTGGGATTTGATAATAGCATTAGATGCCACACACACACACACACACACACACACACACACACACATATATATATATATATATATATATATATATATCAGATCAAACAGATACGAACTCAGTATATCCGTTATAAATAAATAGTGCAAAGTCCCAGATTTATCATTACAAATTATCGTAATGCCTATGGATTATTAACCGAGGATCATGATGATCGATGTTTTACGGCCACTTTTGTGCACGTGGTATGCTAAATGGGCCGAGCGACCTCCAAAGGTAATGAAGCGAAATCAAAGATGAAACACCTTTCAGATATGCCCACGTCCAGATTTGAACTCAGGTGGTAGTGATCTGTGGTCCAAAGCACTACCTACTAGACCACAGAGGCGCCCGCTTTTTAACCGAGAAAACGGTAGCTGAGGTCACTAACTTAATTTAAATATATAAAATTTGAATTAAAAAACGATCTAAACGATTTACCTGCTTCTTACCTGCAACAGATGAGTAACGCTGCTTTTTTCTGTGCTTTTACTACAATAACTTCGTCTCATAAAAGTATGCTATATTCGTGTGTGTAGTTGTCCAATATAGTGATGCGACTGAACTTGTTGACGGGTCAAGGGAAATGAGGTCAGCTTCAGATGTCTGGAAGGTCGCTTAATTATTGTATGCATCCTTATTGTCTAGAATAGCACCCAGGTGTGTACTACACATAGTTGCTAACCAACTTTAGCAAGAGTCAATATTTGCCTGAAATGATCAATCTCCGTGTTCCACAATTTTTAGCGGCTCCCAATAACATAACTCTGTTTTCCATGTGACAGTCTTCTCGTTATGCGCATTGTCAGGAATGTGCAATTCTGTGCAAATTCAAAAATGTGCAATGCGCAGATACCTATCGTACATTATTTAAATTACATTTTGCTTGGCGTTTGAGGGGGTCAACGTTTTCGTTTAGTAAGTAACCGGAAGGAATTATAGAAATGTCGGAATTAATCGAGTTCTTTGTACAAATTTCTTCGGCAAAATTTGGTTACCTGTTTGAGTATGCTTGTATGATACGTTCATTAATGTCCCGTGATCAGGTATATTTCTCTGCTCTCGTATTTGTTGCCGTCTTCTAGAAATACATCTTTGTTTTGTGTAAAGTGAGAGTACAAGTTTCGGATGGGAAGGGGGGACCTATCGAAAACATCACATGTAAGAAGAACTTGAATGCAAATGATCAGTAAGTATGTTATACATAGAGACATGTATCTCTAGATAACGCTGCTTCATTTCATAAACAAAAATTGGTCGCCATTAGGGAATACCTTATTTTATCACAGAAAGAAGAGCACGTTATCTTTACCTCATCCGAGTCGTTCGGTGAGACGAATAAAAACAAAGATCGTCGTCGAACAAGAAAGTCCACGAAATTATGATTAATTTAGAGGTATTATTCTCATTAAGTAAGCTTGTTATTGAGTTGTTTTTTGCCGATTTGTGTACTGTATTACTCCTCCTAACATCTCTGTACGTAGGAAGGTCGTATCAATAGGTCCCGTCTAATTATTTATCACTCACTACGTGTCGCTGTAATTGATATTTTATCGTCTACCTTCCTGTGTAGAGAATCGATTCTTTGAATCGATGAACGTTCACGTAGCCTAATTAGTTTATGCCGATATTTGTCATAGATATTAACCAGAGAGGTGATGTTTATACAGCCTACTCTGGATCTTTCCTGGATCACGTAACACTATAATCCAATTACGGAAAGATCTATTCGCATTCTAGGCAATAGAGCGGGTCTGGATTGTGTCGTTGTGTCTTCAGGTAGAGTATGTGACACAGAAATGGGACCGTTGGGGATAGACATTCTTGCTACAGACAGACAGACAGACATGCGGATGGACGGACCGACGGACATACAGACATACAGACAGATCGACAATGACGCTCACACACAACACGCTCACACACGCTCACACACAATATATATATATATATATATATATAGAGAGAGAGAGAGAGAGAGTGAGAGAGAGATAATGTAACAACCATTATTTATAGTTCCCTGTGTCATTGATTTAAACACCAACAACTGCTGAAAAACTGACCGTATGACTGACTGACTGACTGACTCACTCATGCACTCACTCACTCACTCACCCCGCCCAATCAAAGCCGATTTGTCAAAAGCGTCAATGATCGACATAAATGATAGGGTTATTCCCACATCAATTGTTAGTGACATTAATTGTGTCAACCGTGTCAAGGACATTTCGGCCACAATTATTATTAATGACACCGTGATGTGGACGCCGTCGTGAAAGTCGAAAGGAAGCGACTCTGTCATTATTTGGTGATGGACAAGTGACAAATGGACAATTGTGCTAAGGAGGGAGACTATTTTAAATGGGACACTGATAATATTCGTAATGATAGGGATGATATGAACCTGTGGGTGGGAGGATGAAAAGGGTGGAGACGGGTGATTGGGGTGGGAGGGTGCAATAAATCATGTCAAACATGGGAACACTTTGAAAATCTTCACTGAATGTAGGATAAATCTTGTACGCCTTACACCTTTGTTAGGGGTGGGTGGGGCGGGAATGGGGGTGGGGGGAGGAATATGACAACGCTTCCGAGCCGCATCCTCTGTGGGTATGTTATTAACTTCATGGTGCATGCCAGGACTGGCAAGTAATTATTTGAGCTATTGTTTTCAGTTTGGGCTTAATCTTTACGATTTTATTTGCGACACACTTTTACCTATTATGCTAGAAGATTATATCACATTGACTTATAGGTTACCTATTTCAAATTAAATGTACCCACCGAGTTCGGATCACAGAGAAAAATACTAAAAAACAGTTTGTCAAGGTTTGCATCCAGGTGGATGACTAGAATACGCTCTTTAAGATCATTGAAGTTGGACATCATAGAAAGATAATTAGTTCACATAAATACTTTTTATATATAAAGTTACGGGATGATAGAAAGCCTTGGCTTAGCTTCACATTATAAGTTATTCATTAACATGATACAATCTGATTAGCAATTCATCTGATTCGTGATTTATTAACATAACACGGTTCCATCGTGAATGACGATGATGATGATGATGATTGGTGTTTTACGGCCACGTTTGCGCACATGGTAGGCTAAATGGGCCGTGCGACATCCAAAAGGTAATAAAGCGAAGTCAAAGATGAAACACCCTTCAGATATGCCCACGCCGAGATTCGAACACGGGTGGTAGTGATCTTGTGATCCAACGCGCTACAATTAGACCACAACACTATATTGTTTATCAGATGGCAGAAGCTTATATGAGCCGATATCAATTTCTCCACATACATTAATAACCAAACGTCAGATGTGTACTGGATCAGATGCCCTCAAATGCGATGTTTGGCAACATCTTTATGTTATCACGTGTCATAGCCAGCGCCTCTCTCGTGTTTGATATTGCCATTTTACAGATAAGATATTGGATATTGGAGATCCGGTTTCGGTGTGAGTCAGGGAATGTAAACGTTTCTACCATTCGTGCCAAGTCCGGTTTCAGACTTTTGCCATCTACAGCGTGTTGGTGACGGGAGAGAAATTTATGTCAATCCATTACTCTAGTCGTATACAGTCAAAACATGTTTAATACGATGACTCAGTTTTCCGATCGAAATGTTCTTGAAATCAGTCCTCATCGTTGCATTTCGTTTATTTAGTTTCGTGATTCATCGTTCAACCTTTACCCAATATCGGCAATCTGAGTCTGTAAATTACTATAAGGTAACATATATGTACTCGAAGCTAATTCACACGTACGTTTGAAGTCCGACTTGGCTTCCCCGTTGTGAAAATAAATGAGTACTGATATAAGCAGATGATCGTGACTAGTTTACCCTGTCGCTCAAGGCGTATTAATTGCGCATCACAGGAGAGATGTACAACAAGAGTGTTATCGATTTTAAGTAAAAATGCGGAATGATGAGAGTATTATACTGTAAACCTTCTGAGTGTTGGCTTGATTCAGATTACTCCCTGTGTTTCTGGAATGTTTCCCTGAGCCATATGCTCCGGTGTGACATGCCCTATTAAACACATACAAACAAACAAACAAACAAACAACACACACACACACACACACACACACACACACATGCAGAGAGAGAGAGAGAGAGAGAGTATTTATATTTGGCCAAACGGATTATGCCAATGAACGGGGTTAGCAACAAACAGTCCACGTTGCATTAATAACAGGTGGCGCTTAGAACCAAACTCTATTAAGAGCACATGCCGAGGGTGTAATATTTCATATAATTGGCTGATAGCCCTCCAGTAGAACAGTAGTTAATGTGCAGTACTTCCAAAATCCATGAATGGGTTCGAATCTCAGCCTTACTACTGTTTGTCGGATATTTCCTTAGGAATCGCACGCTGCAGATGCCACTCATTGTCCTCACTCACTCATTTAATCACCTCCTTAATCACACCAAATAATTACTCATCATACAATTATCTGAGGTGATACTTAGAGAAGTATCTATTAGCTGTAATATTTAATAAGTCAACTTTAATGGAACGGACAATCTGCATCATCTTTAGAACTGAATAACTCTCAATATCTCTCAATTTTCTTCCGCGATATCTATGCTCTTCTGATTTTGACAATTTCTGCTCTTTTTCTCCGACTACCTTCTCTCTCTCTCTCTCTCTCTCTCTCTCTTATATATATATATATATATATATATATATATATATATATATATATATCAGTATATCTATTTATCTGACACTCTCTGATTTTATAATTGCGTGTTTCTCTTGAGCTTAATTATTACCTCAGATATTATACATTGCCTACCTACATTCTATTCTCTTTACGACAATATATGCAATCACTCGCTCAGTTTGAATATCAAAATAAACGATTAAAATAAATTACATATTTTTCCCATGTTTAGGCACGAGACGTACCTGAGCTATCAACATAATTATTATTAATAAACAACAATGACATGAGTCAATAGTTAGGAAGATCTGATATTAATATGTATAGTACGGGGTAGCTAATTCTCGTATTTTGTCATCTGAAATCCGGGCATTTCAAAGTGAAGCAACTAAGTTTCTGTATTTAAAACTATTCTAACTGATGACGTCAACAAGGAAATGCATTTGTTTTTCAATTTGTTTTTCATGGTTGTGAAATACAACAGTTGATATAATGTTTTTCTATAGAATAAAAAAGATGTGACTATTTTTGAGGACTAAAGACTGTCGACGTGACTCTAATACAACCATTTCGAGGTTCTCTTGTATGGATTATGAAGTAGGAATATCGATCTGCTCGTACACGGCAACTATGATCACGTCGAGCCGTGATAGCGCAGTTTGTTAGAGCGTAGGACTGGTAGCCGATCGGTTGCGGGTTCGAGGCTACGGAGCTGCAATGCCGTCATGTGTCGACTGTCAAATGGGAACCTGACAGAACATGATGTCTATTGGTACAATTAATGGGTTTTTTTTTGTTCCCAATACACCTCGTTTGATGTTAGCTATGGTATTTAGACCGTTCCAGGTTGTGATTTCATATCTGGATCATACCTGGGTTTGTGGGATGTTTTTCTAAGAGATTGCTAAGGCTAAATAAATCAACTCAAATGAAGTTGAATCGAGATATTAACTATATTATGTTGTTAATATGATTCTGTATACGGTATTCTGCGGGTCATGGAGCAGCCAAAGTGGTACGTATATGACGATGTTAGGACGGAGATGGTAGACCTTATGCCCCCGGACGGATAACCCGAGACACACATTATACATATTCACTGCTTGAAACTCGGTGAATTTCTGGAATTCGTAGGGTTATTCCATAATTTAACCCAATTAATTCTAAACTCACTACTAATTGCTAGCCATTATTACGAGGTGTTCAGATACATGTATGTAGATTCCGATTTAGAGCCCCCCTACTCTAAGGCGCTTTATGTATTATGTATCATGATGTAATAAAATTGTGTATGGAAAATTCATCCAATAAAGACCAAACCAAGATATATGGTAATGTGTGTGAGATGTTTTGGTAGGTAGTCATTCCTTGGCCATTTGGTCATTTGGTCGATGCTAATCGCTGAATATCAGTTAATAATAATAATAATAATAATAATAATAATAATAATGTATATTTAATAAAGCTCTCTTACTAACAGCTGGTATTCAAAGGTGTCGTACAGTGATACCCCAAATAATAATCTGTAAACGATTTAAGCGATAATCGTTATTTATTTATGAAAGTAACCTCGATGAAAAGTGTATTTTAGAATGGATTTAAGATTTCCAAGGGACGATTCATTTCTAATATTTGCCGGTAACCTAATCCACAAAATGGGGGCTTCAACAATAAATACACAATCACCATATGACTTGAGCCGAGAGAGTGGCACCTGCAATAGTATCTGACTGGATGAGTTGAGTTTTCAGCATAACTTTTATACTCTATACTTTAATCGAGGCATGGCTGTAACATGGACTTTTTAATCAACTGGCCTTAAACACGACTCACCGGATTATAGGTTTTGTGGAGTATACGAAAATCGACGGCAAAGGAAATAGATAAGCTGGACACTCACTCACTATATAGAGGTTAAACAAAACAATACATTAACGCTGTGGAGGTAAATACCGTCACAGGGACAGACAGTCAGACATGAATTAGCCGATCTAAGCACTTATTGAAAGACAGCGTCAACTATCACAAGTTTACGCCAACGCGGGAATTAATCGCCAACTTAGGACAGCAGCCATCCATCTATTACCACACACAGGATACCGAGCAGCTTCAAGTGTCAGTGATGGACAGAGGTAATCGAAATTGATAATTACACGGTTGTGTATTTACCCAACTTTGGCCTGCAACTGTTAGGTGAAGCACAACTCGGTGATATTTCTCACCGAAGCAAAATAGTATGTAAATATTTTACAATATATAATTGTGTTCAATAAGGCGTTTCATTTATATACCAACCATACAGAAACATACTGCACAAAATGCTTAATATCGGAACTGCAACAACGAAGTGGTTACGTGACCAGGGTATGGATTCGAATTCGACTAATCCCTGTGACTGAAAGTTGTTTCGCTATGGATTCGCCTCGGATCATATCAACCTGCTATTGTCATTACTGAAAATAAGCCAAGCAGTTAATCATTCACTCATACCCTGACGCTTATTACTCAGTATACAACAATAATATATTTATGTCTTTAATGCATTTCTCGGATGAGAAAACAATAGGCCTAACTGCGACATATGTGTACCGAAATGGCCTACAATACACATTATTTTGTTTGTTTTGCCCTGTAGACGTGACCCCTTTGTCACATATGAAAAACGAATTAGTTGGGCCTTACAGGCTTACGAATAGCCCAGTTATATATATATATATATATATATATATATATATAATTGAAAACTTGGTTTTGGGGCCGGAGACCTTTAATCCCGGAATAACCCAATTAAAAGGTGGCTGGAATCTTGCCCATTCCTATCACATATCTAATCAAGTGGCGCACAATAAGCGCGTCATTTCGCTTGGCGGCGGATTACACATGTCTCGCTGTATCTGTTATATACGACGTTCAGTTTATCAGTAGTCCACACACTGGACGTTTCGGCCACCGAGCCGGCGATAATACCCTCCATTGTCTAATATCTTCCTGTGGTGGCTGATACCGGAGTATTATCAGACAATTTGTCACGTTTCACCATCTAGTCACCTCGTGATAAGAGTGGCTGATAATTAATCATCTGTAACACGTAGTTAGTATACTGTATGGTGTGAGGTTAGGCCAGCTTTAGGTAGAGGGACTACTGAGGGCGGCGGCGGGGTGGGGGAGGGGTGATCTATAATAACACCAGCTAAGTGTATAATTAGCGAACTATATGATGGCTTTGGCTAACCCGAGATGATAACGATGATCAATTGGGATTATCTCAGGCCGTTAGTGGGTGGTTTATTTTTAATTGTGTGTCTGTGTGTGCATGTGTGTGTGTGTGTGCGCGTGCGTTCGTGTGTGTGTGCGTGTGTGTGTGTGTGTCTTTTGTGTTACATAGAATAAAGGTGTGGACGAAGGCTTTTGTGATATTTTAAAATTTTAATGAACTTTGAACCGAAGTATTCATATCCGACTGGAAAATAATATGTGTATATATATATATATATATATATATATATATATATATTATATTTATTTATATATATATATTGTAGAAGTCAAATACCTTTTAGGATATCGGTAATACTCAACATCATATTTTAATTACCTGTATTGTTTATGTAACCATCCACGTTACACGTTTACGACTTATTTCTAACCAGCCCCCCCTTTCCCGACTTAGTCTCTTCTCTGACCAGACATCGGGCCGCCGTTTTCCAGAGTCTCAAATTCGATATTAATATCCTAAGCCGAGGATTACAAAGAGACGACGGATAACTCGGTCGAGATGATGTCCTTGATATGTCATTGACGACATAGAACAGAGAGAAAACGAATCGTTGCTGAAGTGATGTTGGTTGAATTGAAGAAGGAAAAAAAACTGGATTAGTTCAATGTGAAGCTCCACTTGAATATGTGTAGAAATGGTATTACCTGTTATCAACCAGTTTGTTATTGTTATTGATTGGTTGATTGACTGATTGAATCAGGGAGTGAGTGAGTGAGTGAGCGGGTGAGTGAGTCAGTGTGAGTTACTGGGTGAACGAGCGAATGAGTCAGCGGGTGAGTGTGTGAATGAGTGAGTGCATCAGGCAGTCAATATGATATTTTTACAGTCCTAACTGGGGAATGCTAGTTAATGAAAGTTACATACAGTTATACACTGTTACCGTGTAATATATCTTATATCATCCATCTAAAATGTCATGGACTTCCTTTCATCTGATGGGATCAGTAATCCTTTAATTGTTTAAGTATCTCCCCTCCTTTTATTTGTTTGCATCATGTTGCCAAATCTGAGGCGGCATTGGCACTAGATATGAGTTGGTGGGTTTGCAGAGGTGCAACTGTATAATTGACTTAATGACTGACTAACTGACTAAATGACTGACTGACTGACTAACTGATTGAATGACTAGCTGATTGACTGAATCACTCACTCATTCACGCATCCATTGACTCACCACGTGAGTGAGTAACTGATTCATTCACTCAATAATACATTCACTGACTGACTGACTGACTGACTGACTGACTGACTGACTGACTGACTGACTGACTGACTGACTGATTGACTGACTGACTGATTGCCTCACTCACTCACACACTCACTCGCTCTGTTGTCTGTTATATCCTTTGCACACGACATCACTAGTATCACCCACAAACCCATCAACTCACATCCTGTGCCGATGACGACACAGATATGCCGTGACACAGACTAATGATTGTAGTTAACTATTTACTGACCAGTCAGAGCGTTATCTCATGTATTCCGACAACTAGCGCTTCGCACTTTATAAACGCGGATAATGCCAGCCCATCGGGGCATGAAGTGTCAAGGTTTTGTTGTGTGTTACACCAAGATGTATACAATAAAATCATGCTGTGAGATTACGGGCTGTACCGAATCAGTTTGATGTTGTCGTCCATCACGAAAGAGCGATAATGAATGGGGGAAAATATGTTAATGGTAAGTTAAGTGTAACTGCTCTCTCTCTCTCTCTCTCTCTCTCTCTCTTTCCGACTAAGAGGTATTATAGACAGGTTTTACTGTACGTATATAGACTGTTAGACGTTATATGCGAAATCCAGCCCGTTAGCGAGCCAGCTACATGCAATGCGGAACTGCGATGTACAGAGAAAGAAGGAAACGCTTAATACCAGATTTGTTTATTGTGCGTTTGTTTCTTGTATTGCACAGATCATTGTACTTTAGAGTTCTGTCTAATTATGTCCTAGTATGAAACGATTTTGAATTGATCCTTTCCCTCGTGTGTGTGTGTGTGCGTGTGTGTGAATGTGTTTAGAGTGTTACATAAAGTCCACTTTGAGAAAATACGTGATCTTACTTAAATCAACCAACTCGGAGAAATATCCAATCCAGTTATCCGGATTGGCTGTAGCACAGGCTTGTGAGGACACGACAAGTGTACGCCTACTTGTCGATGAATCGGCGGAACCATATCACGTGACTACGTTTCCTTGCGATGAACACTCATTATTAGAAACATTGACTTTGTTTCCTCTTTACCTGTTTGAGGAGAAGAAAAACGTATCTGAAAATATTTGCTAATTGCAAGAAGGAAACAAAGCCGCCTTGGTGGTGTTAGGGTGTTTGGGGATGTTGTTTAAGGGTTGACGTGTACAGAATATCGGGGTTCCATCAGCGATCTTGATACCATAGTAGAAGATTATATCATGCAACCCTGGTAACTGACGGTGTTTACTCTCGATTTATTCATATAACCCACAAATTATTAATCTATGAAGACAGCCAATCATGTAAATAACTGTCGTTCATATTATTAGTATTATTAATGTTGTAATAATTTTATTATTATTATTATTAGTAGTAGTAGTAGTAGTAATAGTAGTATTAGTAGTAGTAAATCCACTATATATTAATGGTAATATGATTATTTCCACTCATTATCCGTTGGCCTGGACAGGTTTGTTACGCAGCTGTATGAGTAGCAGCTGGAAGCCCCCTCAGGGTGTTGAACTATTTACAGACCTATGAACAAAAGTTATAAAACAGATGAAAAGTTCTTAGATTAGCCACCACGGATTTGTATTACATAACCAATGAACTGTCTCCCCGAAAGAATTCATAGGGAATCCCAGAAGCAACGTGACGAACTAGAACAACTGAAACGGCTAGAACAACTAGAACAACTGAAACGGCTAGAACAACTAGAACAACTGAAACGGCTAGAACAACTAGAACAACTGAAACGGCTAGAACAACTAGAACAACTGAAACGGCTAGAACAACTAGAACAACTGAAACGGCTAGAACAACTAGAACAACTGAAACGGCTAGAACAACTACAACAACTAAGAACAATAAATATCACAACAATAATTATAATTTAAAAAAAACATGAACGATAACGAAAGTAAAACAACAATAACAATAACATAAACAATTGAAATAACAATAATTACGTCAACATTTGAATTACAACAACAACAACAACATCAACAACTAGAACAAAAACATCAACACTAGTACCAGCACCAACGACAACAACAACAGCTAGCAATTCTAGTAGATCATCGAGAATAATAACACCAATGATAACAACAACAACAACAACAACAACAACACAAGCGGGCCGAATGATGTCAGCGAATCGAATTCTTTGCCAAATATTCCCAAGTCAATCCGGATCTAGAGACCTTATAAACGACTAACTTCCGTGCCGCCAGCAGTGGCTCACCTCGACACGTCGGTCGGTCGTGTAGGGGGGGGGGCGGAAGTGGAACAGGGCGCCATTATCGGTGGAGATGCCTTCAAATGGCATGCTGTGAGGCTGGGCTTAATATCCCATTCTGGTGACGTTTACACCGAAGGCCGTAATGGCCTATCAGTATACAGCCGGCGTGCCGAGATTGTTTGCTCGAGTGGGTGACGTTGATGGTCGGCGAGGTTTCCGCATCGAGGGTGTTCACTTGTTTAAGGTTAATTAGGTACCTCGTCACGTGACCGGATGCTATTTTGCCCTGAAAACCAAAACCGTTGACTTACGGCAGCTGCTTGTTTACTCGATGTAATCCTTATTGATTTTCATCGTATATATATATATATATATATATATATATTTGTGTGTATATATATATATATATATGTGTGTGTGTGTATATATATATATGTTGTGTGTGTGTGTGTGTGTGTGTGTGTGTGTGTGTGTGTGTGTGTGTGTGTGTATACATTTAAAGCCGATCCAGGGATCAACCGATACCTAGAATTTGCTGTCATTTCTCCGAAGGTTATTGGCCACAAAACAGAATTGATTCTATTTTGCGTGCGTGCGCGTGCGCGCGCGCGTGTGTGTGTTTGTGCGTGTCCTGAAAAAAGAGAGAGGGTGAAATTTCCCATTTCTGACAGTATACTCTCTCCAATGCCCCGCTATAATGGCATGCTAAGCCACGAGGGCATGACGAAATATAATGCCATACTATACTATAAAAAGGTTATACTAATACATGGAATGTTATACCATAATGGGACGACATACCAGAATGAGATGGCACACGATAATGGAATCTGGTGCCATAATCTGATGTGGGCACCTCATTTCGGCATTGGTCGGCATTACGAGTGGAGGCCACAATCACGTTTATCCGACAACGACGTTGGCAACGCCGACGGCTGTTTTTATTCATCAGTGACTCGTCATACAGCATGTCACGTAAATGTCACGTATGAGTCTCGCATTGTGTGCCGGCGGTGGCGGACCTTTGAGACACAAAACGCTTCTGACACGCAATCAATTATAAATGGACGTTCGTGAAAGCTCCGGGTGGATACGACCTATTATCGGTGCGTGGCGGTGACATTGTTGCCAGATAGAGGGATAGTTCGCGTGAAAAGAATCATCCCGTCCAATACTCGGACATACACGCTATTCGATTGAGGGAGTCAAATGCATTAACCCCCCCCCCCCCGGTGTACGACTACACGGCGCCTATATTCAAACTGCGCCTGGGGGTTGTGATGGTAAATAGTCGATCATAACGCAGAGCGGTCTAACTATTTGTCACACTTTACACACGAATATGACCAATTAGAGCATGTAATTGGGACCCCCGGGGTCCAGTAGTCTGTTCCTACCATTACCTTCTATCATAAAGCAGTATTCATTTAAAGGCACCGCGCTCTTTTGTTCCCTCAGTCTATTCCTTTTACGCACGCACACACACACACACACACACACACACACACGCCCGATTGCGCGGTTCACCACACACGCATCTAACATCGAGCTCCGAAATAACAACATTCAAATTTTGGTTCAAAAACAAAATGGCCGCATTATTTAACCGGACGTGACACGCACTGTATCAAGTACGGCCAGCCAAGTGTCCAAAAAATCGTTCATAACAGGCTTCGTACCACATTAAGATATTTTGCTAATTAAGCCATTGCAGGTATATGAACTGGACTATGAGTTTGCCCAACCCCTATACTAGATGCGCCACTGAGATCGATTCTTATCGATGACATTGGGGAATAGAAGTGTTGCAATTATTATTATTGTTATTAATAGATGAGATCTGAAAAATTAATGATTATCTGTTAAATGTTGGATATTTTCAGAACGTGGAACGAGGATCCGCAGAGTGGATTAAATGACCTCTCTAGGGATCCAGTATCTCCAGAGTTCCTCAGTTATATAGAGAATATCGTCTACCATCTGTCACCGTCTGATACTGAGGTAAATTATTTGATACAGGAATAATGGTGGTAAATATAGGAATACTAATAATATTAATAACAAAAATAATAATAACAATAATACTGATAGCAGAGGTAGCAATAACAGTACTGCATATAGTTGTGCTGAAAGCATGTTAGTCGTAGCAGTAGCAGTTGTAAACGTAGTAGTAGTAGTAGTAGTAGTATTGAGAATGTTTATTTAGGCAAACATTGGATGTGACTAAGACTATAGTACCTATCTCAGATTAGAGGGTCACGTATTAGATATTCGCCATATTTGTTATCGATTCTATATAATCCATATAACTGTGTGTACAATAATTCCTGCCTTAACTCCGCTGGACCATCCGAATGATTTATTTTCTCCTTGTTGATCAATGATTATTTGCATTGACAAGTTATCAGCTTCTTCCGGTTTTATTGTCTTCGTATATATAAATGAGGATTACGAAAGGAATTTCTAGAATATAAGAAATCCCGTTAAAAATCCCGTACCATTTTAGAACCCAGAAAGGCATCAATTCACTCATTCACCAAATATTTCGTCAGCGAAGCTCACGAGGCTAAAGTACACGGTACTTTATTATGAAGGGCAAGAAAGAAAATATATATTTTCCAGTCATGTGCCGAGGAAAAAAGATTATAGTATATCACTGTTGAAGGCACAAATAGATAGCAACTGTGATAGGGGGCTCCGATAGGTGGCGTCATCGTTGGGGTAGGTCGTCTGCGCTCGTAAAATCTCATGGATATCCAATATGTCGTCTAGACGCTTATCAAAACATAAACATTGAGGGACAGAAAAAAACATATTTATTTTTATGGTTTGGCCGGAATACTGATGCTTTAAAGCGTAGACTGTTTCGTAAATATAGTTATATGTGTTATAGAGAACCCAAATTAGGTTTGCGATATAGGTGACACATTTCTATGAGTCCCTTCCTTCCACGTAGTTGTCCACTCATCGTGTTTTATCTTTCGCGTTCCAGGCGCTGCTCGAGAAGCTAAACGTATCCGACATCAAGTACATTCTAGAGTTGGTGGCCGCAGCCAGGCGGAGCAGCTTCGACGAGATGTACATCAAGGAGCTGGAGGACCAGCTGATGCCGTACCACGAGTTCCGCGTGCACAAGCTGCTGCTGCTGTACGTGCCGCCCGTGCTGCTGGTGCTCGGCACACTGGGCAACCTCTTCTCGTTCATCATCCTCACCCGGCGCCAGATGAGGTCGGTCTCGTCGTACATCTATCTGGCCGTGCTCTCCATCACCGACACGCTGGTGCTGCACGTCGGCCTGCTTCGGCTCTGGGTCGGCGAGCTGACCCGCTTCGACATCCGCGACCATTCGGACTGGATCTGCAAGTGCATCAACGTGTTCGGCTACACGGTCAGCGACTACTCGGTGTGGCTGATCGTGGCCGTCACCGTCGAGCGCTACATCGCCGTCTGCCACGCGCTGAAGGCGCCGGCGATGTGCAACCGGCGTCGAGCGGCCAAGGTCATCGTCGGCACCGGTCTGGTAATCTTCGCCATCAACTTCCATTTCTTCTTCACGACCGAAATCCGCTACAGCTCGATCGACGGCAGCGACGACGTGATGGGCCAGTGCAATCCGGCGAAGGGCTTCGACCATTTCATCAAGTTCTGGCACTGGGTCGATGCCATCATCTACTCGTTCTTGCCCTTCATCGGGCTCAGCGTCCTCAATGGGCTCATCATCCAGAAGGTGTACTTAGCGAAGCGCGCCCGCAACCAGCTCTCGGCGCACGTGAACAGTGACCGCCAGGGCGGCAGGTCGCCCGGCCATCAGACTTCGTCGTCGTCGTCGTCGCGAGGCACAGAGAGCAACGCCCGGTTGACGGTGATGCTGTTGACCATTTCGTTCGCGTTCGTCATCACGACGCTGCCCATGAACATCAACCTGATATTGACATTCTATTGGAACGCCAAGGCCGGCAGCTTGGAGCAGGAGGCCAAGTTCGGGCTGTTCGCCAAGGCGACCATGGTCCGGACAATCACAGAGCTGCTAATGTACACGAACCATTCGATGAATTTCTTCCTCTACTGCGCCACTGGGCAGCGATTCCGTCAGCAGCTCTGCAATCTGTTCTGCTCGCGCCGGCGGCGTGGGCGCAGCGCCAACGGGGCGCCCTCTAACGCCTACCAGACCGAAATGACACAGCTACAGCTCAACAAGTTGGACGTCTGCAAGCGAACACAGGTCGCCGAGCACAGTCGGGAGGGCCACCGCAAAGTGCATTACGCGCCGATCCAGGATAACCGATTCTCTTGACAGTAGCGTCTCGGATGTGGCGCGAATCAAGTGCCCTCACCTGACCCTCACCGCCGCCACCGCTGTTTACGGGGCAGCCGAACCACGAAGTACAGTGCAATCTCAACTATCCGGCACCCGTTTACAACATCCACCCTCATCTATTCCGGCCAGCCGATATACGTGTTTCACTTGTGTCACTGACGAACAGTAGATGGCACGGAAGTTGCAACGTCGGATGAGTTGTTCGTTGAGGTTAAAATAGCTAAATTATTTACATCGCTTGATAATAGATGTGTCGCTGTACAGTGCTGTACATACACAGAAACACCGGATCATCCTGTAGCGTTTTGGTTTATTTTGTCAATATTTATGTTTTCTTGTTTTGTTCCATTACGTTATGTTTTGTTCCATTATGTTATGTGTTGTTAGTATGTTATGTTTTGTTAGTATGATATGTTTTGTTAATATGTTATGTTAGATGACATCGATAAAGGATTATAGTTGTCCTACTTTGTTCGTCTCCATGCTGAGACACAATCGAACTCGTGGGCTGTATCTCCTGCTGAGATTTATTGTAGATACGGGACTCTCGAACCCCTCCCCCCGCTTCGTGATCATTATAAGCGGATGTGACGTGGTCTATTTTTGGCTTAGACGTTTCAAGCCGCCGCACTCATATCACGTTTCGAGGACGGACGGATATGGGACGAACTGAATGCCAATCGGGTCGTTGCCCGTCGTGCGGTCTCGTTTTCGGGCGACGCCATCTTGTTGGAAACCTGTTCATGACCTCAATAAATATTATTTCTGTTGTGAAAATGGTTTTCCTTTTAAGCGAATGCCGTCGACTCGACAAAATCCGCCGTAACTATTAACGCCATTTCCTGATTGGAAGAATGCGAAACCGATATCACGAGCAACAAAAACAAACAACAACAAAAACATGTCTCATTATTTCATTAGCGACTAATGGGATAATCGCGATGAGAGCACCATCAAATCAGCACCTGACTCGTATTTAACGTCGTCAGATTATAATGGGGATGTAGTTGATATGGCCATACGCGTTTTGCAAGTACAAACGACCGATTGCGTCCTTGACGGCGCTAATTTTCTTTTCTTCGATATCCCCGAACTGCGGCGACGATTAGCGCGCTTTAACAATTTATCGAGCCTAAGCTCAATATGACGACGACCACCGCCAGGCGTCGCCAGCCGTTTCTTCTTAATCGATGGCGAGTTCAATAACGTTAATGGCCTCGTGAATCAATTGTCTTCTCCAAGTACTGCGTATTGAATGAAAATATTCAACGGAAGAAACAGTTCGTTGTGTAATAGAGATAGTATTTAATATAGAAATTATAGTAATAAAGAAATTATTTAAAAAAAATACCTTTCAATTGTTGTGAGCTCTCTACAAATGTTTTCTTCTCGTGGTGCAGTAAATTTAGCTTGGACATACTTCGTTGGAATTTTCCAAGGCAACTATAATTTGTAAGTTATCACATATTATACATGATACACATATTATATTATGTGGTCGGATTGAGAACTTTAGTTCGTCGGATCATTAAAAATCCTTCATGATCTGCGTAAAATCACGTTTCGGAGCAAGAAAAAACAGGTTAAGATGGCCATAATATAATGAGGTGATATATATATATATATATATATATATATATATATATATATATATATATATATATATGACATATTCATGTAGATGTACAATATTCCATCCATGACAATCCATCAAAATACAACATTGTATGCTCATTATATGACTGAATACTGAGTACCACTAAGTATGTGAGAGATTAGTAGCCGATTGGAGGATTCGGATCAAGAACCATCGCGTTCGTTAACGAACAACGGTACCAACTAAGCCGCCACAACTAATCAGCTTTGCGCTTGATTAACTGTCATAATGACTCTCTTCACACAACTAACTGGGGCGGATCTGGGATTGGTAACGTGACTCAGTGAGTAGGCCTCACTCAGAGAGAAGGCCTTTTAAAGTGAATGCCGTTATTGCACATTACAGGATGTTAACTGTTATTGCGGAGAAGTCAATCTTTAAGAAATTGTCAGGTTGGGATTTGAACCCGGGTGGTAGAGGTCTGCGGCAAACCACGCTACTAGCTAAACCACGTGGATGCCTTTACATTACATTTAAGACTATATGAAGCCATGAATGGCTCACATTGGCAACAGCGACTCGAAATCTGATTTGGACTTTTACAACCTGGTACTCTATTCTTTCTGCTATGGGAGCGTCCTGATGGCCAAACGAACCAAACTACGCTCGCGTTCGCAGGCGTTTACGAACGTTTTATGTTCGCGAAAGCTCGCGTTACTCTAAGCTTCTCCAGTCATCGTAGTGTAGGTGTCGGTGTATTATCTGATAAGCTGAAGCTGACGGTAATCGGAGACACCTGAGGTCTGTATGATATAGTTAGGTATGATGATGATATTATTAAGGTGTTATTAAGGTGTTAGTTTGGTGCTATATTGGTGTAACATAGCGGCGCTTCAATGAGCAAGTAGCAGCCTATAGGTAGAAGGTAATATGTATATTGTATTTAGGTCGCAAATTACCTTCATAAAGCTGAGTAGTGGGAATGAGGAAACCTTTTAGGGATTAGATTTGGGGGAAATATTCTCTCTCTGTCTCTCGAACTTAGTCACTCATTCATTCATTCTGTTATTTTATCCTTTCACATACCCCTGTGTGTGTGTGTGTGTGTGTTGTATGTATGTATGTATGTATATATGTATGTCTCTCTCTCTCTCTCTTTTTTTTTTGTTTTGTGTGTGTTGGGGTTGGGTTAACCCAACCCGGACTAGTCGGTCGGGTTGGGCGGGTTGAGCGTTGTCTTCGGGTCACGGGTTGGGTTTGGGTCTAAGTTTTGTTGGGTCCTGCTGGGTTCGAGTTGTTGTCTTTTCGGTTGGGTTGTGTATGGGCTGCTTGACAAAATATGGGCTTAATTTATTTTAAACCCAAACTATATGCTCAGTCGCCTCCCGTTATTCAGCCACCGCTAATGCTTACGCAGTACGAATACCATACATTGCCATATAATACCCGCCGCTATTACCACCACACACTGACAGTGAAATGTTTCTGATAATCTGTGAAGATATTAGGTGGCGATCGTGACGGTGTTGATAGCACCATCAGTGATAGATTAAATAAAGTGATAATTGGGGTTAATAACAAAGGATCAAAAGCCACACGTAACAAACCACCTCCCAAGGCTGACCTTCGAATATGCCCCACTCTAAAGTCACCCCACCTCAAAACCAACTTTCAGCCAGATCCCAAAGTTGGCATAAAGTGAGGTTATACTAAAATATATATATATATATATATATATATATATATATATATATATATATATATATATTTTTTTTGATCACCCGTCACAGACTTGATCCAGTATGTGTTTATACAGCTAACAATCTATCTCCAGTTAGAACGGTTCAGAAGGAACCTGTTTTAAATAGCAGTAGGTGGTTAGTGACTGGGACTCTTTACAGAGAGGTGCTGTGTTGTTACATCTGTTAATTACTAAGTAGTTTGACTGCTTATGCATATTTACCTGTATTCCTAATCATTGTGTTCAGGTGCTATAAAGGAATACATGTCTTGTTATATAAGATATGAGAAAAAGTAAGTCAGTCTGTGAGTGAGTTCCGGTGGCCTAGCGGTTAAGCACCCGGCACTTTGTGGAAAAGGTCTCAGGTTAGATCCCAGCAAGAGGTCGAAACTGTTCCAGAGTTTAATTTCTCGGCTCACAATATCGTGGGTGGCTGACCACGTTAAATATCGCTGCCGTCTCCACTGAATTATTAAAATAAATAAAGGGGGACGTTAAAGACCCCCTGAGAACGTAAAACACTCTGGTAGTGATCACCCTCAGAGTACTGCTCCATCTTTCTGTACTGCTCCCCTGTGAGTGGTGGAGGAGGCGGTTTATCAACTACTCCAACATAGAGACTGTGCCGAATAAGCGACAGCCAGGGGATTCTCGCAGAAAAACTAAGCATGCCAGTCACACTGCCTTCTTTCATGGCTGAACATTGCGGGATATTTGTTATTAGTAGATATTGTGTTTTATTGAAGACATTTAAGTATTCTAACTGACTGGAGGTACTCTTTTGTTTTTATTTCAACTTAAATTACTGATAACAATGGCTGCTGCCAAACTTACAGCTAGCTCGGTTAGATCACGTTTGAAGTCTGGAGAATATAAAATTAGGTTTTGTAGTAATGGGAAGTCTGATGTTTGGAAATAATTTGGGCTTTTTGTAGATTGTAATGGCGCTGAATTGGACTTTGCTGCGTATAAATCTTGTCATCAAGCACTTGCCTATTCACGTTGTATTGGCACCTCAGCACGTTTTATTATAAAGATGTGAATAAGTTACAATGGAAAAGTTGAGTTCGTTTTTCAATAAAGTATCTTAATAACAGGAATTTTGTATGTTTCGCGTTCGGGCTAAATTATTGTGGTTTCGATTGGGTTATAGTCTTGTGGGTTGGGTTCAGCACGGGTAAGAGTCTTGTGGGTTGGGTTCGGCACGGGTCCAATATCATTTTAAGTATGGGTTCGGGTTGAGATTTGAGGGTTTGGGTTCGGTGTGGGTTGAGTAGGTGCGGGCTGGGTCGGGTTTGGGTTCAGCTTTCCAACCCATTCAGGGCTCTAGGGGTGTATATATATATATATATATATATATATATATATAGAGAGAGAGAGAGAGAGAGAGAGAGAGAGAGAGAGAGGGGGGGGGAGAGAGAGAGAGAGAGACCATAGAACACCTCGGCCTTGACCTTTATCAAAACATTTATCCACCTATCTCTCCATCTATATCTCTCTCCCTCCATCCATCATCAGCCCAGCAACAGAGTTTAGTGTCTCGGCTTATTGTACGAGGTAAGATACGATTACAAACAACAACAACAAGAAGAAGAACAAGAACAAAGAAGAACTTTGCTAACTTCTTTCAATAAGTTTTCTCAATTGTTTCCCATTCGCCGTCAGTGGGCCGATATAAGCGATGACGTATATCCTGGAGAATTAAGGCTACCAATGAGACTGACGTCCTTGACCTTGTTGTGGACGTTTCTACAGCCGCTATTCTATTCCGGTGATCCTTGCCGCCTTAATTCCCCAAACGCCTTAATGCGCTTCATCGAGTTTGCTCGGCTTTTTCTTAGCATCCTCCCGAGGAGATGAGTTTGAGGATAGAATCTTGGTAGATGCTATTCTGTCGTCGGTGAATTATTTGCCATCAGACAATTTACATTTACCTCCTGGTCTGTGTTAGTTATCGGTTTGTTTATTGATCAGCTCTGATAACCATTCTTTCTTTTTTTTTTTAAAATATATATATATATATATATATATATATATATATATATATATATATATATATATATATATATATATATATATATATATATATATATATATATATATATATATATATATAGAGAGAGAGAGAGAGAGAGAGAGAGAGAGAGAGGAGATAGAGAGAGGGGGAGAGAGAGAGAGAGAGATACAGGCAGCCATTTAGACAAATTCCACACACAAACACGCGCCCGTAAGCACACAGGACAAATGAGCGAATAAGTGAATAAGTGGCAAAGTTTACTTGTTAACAAAGTGAACGAGTTATGTCGTGAGTTAATGAGTTAGTGAGTGATTGAGTTTTGTCTAGGCGAGGTGTTTGTCTCACGTGGAGCAGATAGCCGATGGAGTGTCTCGTGAGGAAAGAGATAATCAATCTGATACCTTACAGATGGATGATTCCTCCAACAATCCCAAGCAATAATATGATCCATATGCACAACCTAGAGGAAATGATCACAATACGTTACCAACTGTACTAAACGAATCCAACAACCTTTATGTTATTAACTAGTTATTATTTATTTGATAGAAAATGGGACTGACGGATTTACCTGAGAAATCCTCATATATATATATATATATATATATATATATATATATATATATATATATATATATCACACACCCACACATTTTTTCTCTCTCTCCCCCTCTCCTTCTCTCTGTATATATATATATATATATATATATATATATATATATATATATATATATATATATATATAATTCTTCTTTATTTGACTTTATTTCGAAGAATTTTATTCCATACTTTTATACAAACACTGATCTTCAAAGAAGAATAAGTTACTCGATATCATTATTAACCAGTTGTTTGTTGACATGTTTTTCCCATTTAGAAAGTCCCCTAAATCGTTGGTGTCTAAAACCGTTTGATCCCGACGATGTCCGGATCTAAAAATATAGTGACGACCTATTACACGGTGACAGCGGAACTTGATTTAACTGCTCCGTGACAAGAAAACCAGTCGTCGTGCTATTGCTTCGAGATTTGACTGGGTTCATTTCAGTTGATTAGATTCGGCTCTGGTCATACTTGGGGCACATATCCAGCGGGGGGGGGGGGGTGGTGCTAGGTGCGCCTTGCTTGGTATGATTCGGTGGAACTCGCAGTCTGGAGGCTTGCAATGCAGTGTTATGGCAACTTTCCTATGGGAACGCCCACTAACGATCTGGTTGGATTCAGTTCCGAATTGGAGTATCTCAATGCCGAGAACATCGATTTACTGAGCATTGGATGAATCATTCAGCGCTGCTTCCGTCAGCTAGTTTATTGAATAATACAAAATGAAATAATCAAAAAGAAATTAGTGTCGTGTTTGATGAAAAATAAAATAAAACAGTTGAATGAACATGTTATGGCAATACGTAAGTATGGAGATTAGGGGGAATAATAATAATAATTATAATAATAGTGGTGGTAATAATAATAATAATAATAATAATAATAATAATAATAATAATAGAGGAAATGGCAGGTATTTTACGTGGCTGTCTAACTCAAATGAGGGTAGAGATATATTTATTGCTTCACCACAAGGACTTATTACAAACAAATTCAGAAATTTACAATAGATGAAATATTCATCCGAGAAACCCCGCTGCCAGTTGCCTAGTTAGATGAAAGACTCTTCCTACTTTTGTGCCACGGCCGGGATTCGAACCTCCTACCTCCAGCACAGCAATACCATGAGTAAGATCGTCCCACACCCTATCCCATGAGGCCTAATAGGCGAAAAACAACTATCTTGTCGTTGTCCCTTATTTACTACAGAAATAATCTAGGAAGTTGGAGATTAGCATTGAGGATGGAAGGATAGAAGAGGAGGAAAGAGCGGGAATATAAACAAATAGAAAGAATGGGAAAATGACGAGGGCAGAGATAGATAGATAGATAGATAGAGAGAAATATGGATAGATAGATAGATAGATAGATAGATAGATAGATAGATAGAGAGAGAGAGGGGGAGAGAGAGAGAGAGAGAGAGAGAGAGAGAGAAGGAGGGGAGATAGAGAGAGAGAGAGAGAGAGGGGGTGATTTCAAGGTTTGGTGCACGAATACAGAATACTTTATAAGTAGTACGATTTGTTGTAAATGGCTTTTCCACAAGTAGCTATTTAGATGCTGATCTGAGTGTTCGAATTTGTTTATAACATAAAAGTTGGAATCTAAACTACACTGAAGAGAGGGTTAACGTTTGTAATAGAAACAGAGAGCGAGCGGAAAATATATATATATATATATATATATATATATATATATATATATATATAGAGAGAGAGAGAGAGAGAGAGAGAGAGAGTGAGAGTGAGTGAGTGAGTGAATGAGAAAGAAAAATAGATAGACAAACATATTTAAATGTTGTAAATTTACAGACAAGTGTGGAAGAATGGTGCGGACGTAATGGACCAACAACAAAAAATAACAAACAAAAAAACGAAATTTGATCGAAATAGTCAGGAATGACAGTCAAAAATATGACTTTGTGTGATATTTCATAGAATGTGATCTGGCGATATAACAGTTTACGTATCTTAGACATCAATCAATCTAAGATAGTATCATTTCAGACTTAGCCTTCATCTGGGATTTGTTTTATTTGGTATTTATAACCCAGTTGGCGTCTGTTTATGATGGAATTCATGCCTATATTTGTTAATAATATATTCAGTATATTCTTGTTGCTTAAATGATCTAAATGGGACAATGTAAGCGATAGCTACATTATTGTACCTGGAATTTGGGATCAACTGAGAATAAACTGTTACAGCCTGACGTCATCTATTGTGTGTGAAAGACGGAAAGCAAAATAAATAAATAAATAAGCCATATCGACGGATGAAAGGTTACTTTCGATTTGATGATGAACAATTTCATAAAGCAGATTAGGATGTTGATAATAATGATGATGATGCTGATTATAGTAATCTTGATGATGATAATGATAATAATAATAATAATAATAATAATAATAATAATAATAAATTAAAAATTTCTAAAGCATAACAAGTGATTACTCCAAGGTCGTTAATGCTATTTATAATTTGCAGAAATCTTTAAAACATACAAATAATAATTCAAACAAATCATCCCAGACTCTTGTACATCTTTAGCTTGATGCCATCATATTATTATTATCAATCCCCCTTAACCAGTTGATAAATTCCACCAATATTATCAATATTCCTATTTTCTCGTTGACAAAAAAGGAGATTCCCAAACTGATCCTAATTACTTTCGCCGGAGCACCCCATTCCCCCCTCCCCAAGTCGAGAGCTGTCTGGAACTGATCGGCTGATCAACTGCCAGAATTGCCGTTCTCTGATCGCCTCCCGAAGGTGGTACCATCAACCTAGTTAACCTCCGTCCTTTAATTGACATCGAGAGGAGCATCCTAGCTAGTATTGTCATCGTCGATCACTCAACGGACAATAACATCAAACGCGTGTCTTATTCTCCCCGCAGCACGGTTTAGCCGAAAATGTGGCCCTGGAGACGCGTGCGCTGTGCCAGGGTCTCCATCTGTACTCTCGGCAATCAACGCTCGTCTTCACACGACGAGATGCGTTTCAATGAGGGCAATTTGTCGAAGTCGATCAGAGAGAGAGATCCACGTTGGTGTTGCGTGGAAGCAGTTGGTCCTCTGATTTGACGATGGCGATGTGTAAATTTGGAAGCGGGATCATGCTGATAATTTCCTGGAAATTAGTTTATGATGAAACAAACAATACTAATGGGCAATAATAACATTACACGGGCTAGTTAAGGGTGGGTCTTGGTGATTTAAAACCCATCGTCACACTTGGATTTCACGATTCGAGGACCAATAATCGTGAATTGTGCTAAAAACAAATCTGCTAGTATGCAGCCCGGAATACGGATGTAGACATGTTTATACATATTAATATATTAGTCAAAGTTCGACCTAGATTTTTCCCGATCCATTAGGGGTAATGAAAGATGTACTAATCTGTAGTAATGGTGTTGTTAAGGATTTCCCATAATACGATGAAACCAAATATTATTTTACAAGATTCTGACCCATCAATAGCCGAATATCAATCAGTAATACAATAAGCGGACTTGTTCACAGAAGAGGAGCAATTTAAGTCATTGCCAGGATCCAGAACTGCATTATGAAAACAAGAACAAAGAAATAAGCTTGAACAACGAGGTAAACCAGATAGCAGTGACTGAACAGATACACTGGGAGCGTTGTTTCAAATAGGATTCAAATAATTCACGTATTTTATTCAAACCAAGGCTATTTCGGTGGTGTGACTACTTTTATGTGGTGACTATCATGATAGGATTGAAATTATTTAGGTACTTTACCGAACCACGGATATTTCGATGTTGTGATTACTTATATGTACAGACTATCATGATAAGATTGAAGTAATTCTATATTTTATCCGAACCAAGGCTATTTCATTGATATGACTATTTTTATGTGACCACTAGTTTGAGAGGATTGGAACCATTCAGGTTCTTTACCGGATGTAGACTAGTTCAATGTTGCGACTATTTTTATATGGAGACAGTCACGATTCATTCAGGTTTTGACAGAATAAATATTTATTTAGATACAAATAAGAGATGTGAAATGTTTGTAACTGTTCAGAGTATGATAGACCATATTAGCTTTTATTAATGGTTTTGCAACGGCAGCTTTGATGGATTTGGGGGAAAACACCCAGGTATAACTTATTAGCAATTTTTCTAATTGGCTTCGTCAAAACATTACGCCACTCGTTCACAAGCCACGTAGTCATGAGATCATCTTCATAGAAAGCTTAAGGTGGCATTTTCGACAACTGTCTGATATTAGATCTCGCACTTCTAGTATGGTGTTAGAGGTGAACCCATTATATACAGTTTTTATCTTTTTGACAGAAGCTGATTTCATAATATTTGAGAGTATAGTCTACGTTTTAAGTAGTAATTTATTCACAACATTGAAATATGTCCTTTGGTTTCCATTGTATGCTTTGCTATTTTTATTGCAATATTCTCATATGGCAGAAGTAAATATATTGGTGATTTTAATTTCACTAACTTCGCACATTTATAATAAAGATACAAATTAGCCATGATCTACAGCCGCTTACAATACCTGCTGTGTCTTCTGCAGCCCGTATATCATTGCTGTACATGAAAGTAGCGTTATTCTTGACATTTCGTTTGTCCTTAAATGTGCCTGCTCACCTATAGGATCGATCAATGCAATATCATAGGGAACCACCAAGTCATCTATATCATCCGGTTGATCGATACCAAAGAAGAGATCACAGATCAGCAAGAAGATCATCTTTATCAATCGACTTCTATTTTCTGCATGACATATGTTGAGATGAAACGCATTGTTTCTGTAAAGATACATCGACCCTAATAAGGAAGTAATCAGACAGCCGGAAGATCCAGACACACTCCTGATTAAATTGTGATCTTCACGGGAGATGACAAGATCTTATACGTGATCCTGTATGTATGTGTATTCTTGCAGCTGCTGTCTGAGATTGGCTGATCTGAGATTATCGCCCAATTGGTTTGGCATTTGTATTCCTCTGCCGATCTCAATCTATAATGAAATCACCGAATATCAACCGAGGGCTCTGTTTGTAACGGAAGAGGAAACAAATTCCAAACATTCCTTGAAACAATCTCTAGCTTTCAGAACACTTTTCTTAGCTGCACGAACACTCATCCCCCAGACCCAAAAATCAGTTGATCAATTTCAAAATACTTAGCCTGAAAGTGTATAATGAATTTCGCATTACAAGAATCAGCTAATCCATTTTATTACAGATCGACTGAAAATATTTTAGACCAATACTTATATCTCTACTTATATAGTTGTGCCATCCGATAGTAGTATTGGCACAACGATCAATTTACTTCAACTAAACACTAACTACTTTGGATTTGCATTGAGTCATGAGGCAGATGAGTTATGAGACAAGTAGCTGATATCTCACATAATTCATTAGACAACTACCTAAACTGATTTCATTTGACCAGTCCAGTGGGTGGTCCATTTACAGAGGTTTTTATTATATATATATATATATATATATATATATATATATATATATATATATATATATATATATATATATATATATATATATATATATATATATATATATATATATATATATATAAAGAAGAAGAATAATAGGGACGGGAATTCTACTCTCGACTATTAATACACTTAACAAAAAATCGGGTTCTTACTCTAAATAATGGAGTGAGTGATAACAAAAGATGTCGAGTATTCGATTAAAACAATTTAAGAAATAACAAAATATCCACATATAATCAATATAATGCTAATATAATTAAATCAATTTTATATTATAGGTAATATACACCAGTTTTACTAATGTACTTAATCTGATAGCTGAACTATTCCATACATATTCCGGTACCATAACATATAATACCTGTTATAATTCTCGTCATTCACTCATATAGTAGTTGTAGTACTGGTCGTTGTAGTACACTAGTAGCAGTATTAGAAGTAATAGTAGTAATAGCAGTAGTAGTTGTTGTGGTGGTAAATGCAATTTTGAGATGTGTAGTTAGACAAAGGTAAAAGGAAAATATGATATTAGTCATCATCGCAGTGTTAATGGTGAATGACAGTTGCGATTCCACAAATAAACATCCCATAAACACAGATACTACTGGAATTCGAACCCTGATTTCGATATCTGTAACGCTGTGTTTTATCAACTATACAACCTGAATGCTTAGTAATACTAGTTATAATAATAGTATATAGCAGAAATAACTTGCTCGCAGCCCTACCTCAATGTATTGAGGTAATATTACGTTGATGCTTCTGTTGATGTTAATTTGATATCTTTGAGATGGGAAAATATTTTCAAAAATATCAAGCATCAATGTTTAATCCGGTAGCACGTTATATGCCTGTCAACATATACAGCTGACAGGTCGCGACCAGACTCTAATTGGTAGCCGAATCTATTGCTAGGCTTGAACAAACATACAGAGATTGGGATTGGTTTTTCGTGATAAACAAAAAAGTCTGGTACCCGTCGAGGAGCCGCTTTAATATCGCTACAGAACGTCAGCTCTCGTTGTAGGCTTGGGACGAAATTAGAGAATTTTGTCCCCGAAAACGTGTTGCTATATTGTAATCTGCTAGTGGAAGTTGGGAATATTGGCACAGCCAGGATACGAAATGTGATACGAAACAATATACAGCTTCAGGCGCGGCACGAAAATCATCATATATCAGGTGATTCGGGCATATAAATTGCAATTCACCGATACATTTATAAAATGCCAAACAAAAACATGTCATTGAGGGGCTGAATGCCTGACTGATTGGGTAAGTGACTTTCTGACTGACGGTTTGACTCCTTCACTAATTGACTGGTTGAAATAATGTATTTATTACTTGTTCACTCTATGAGTCACTCGCTACACAACCCATTCAACTCCAAAGTGAAGCCGCTAAACTTACAAAAGGTAAATCCTTTTATCATTAACCAAAAAACATTCGTTGATGTACAACCCTAATCCAGATTTTCTCGCACTGAAATATTTCTCCATATGACGACTACATTTTTCGATTATTTTTCAACATCAAACGCTTTAAAAAACTTAATAAGCCTTTGAAATATCAGTAAGAATGGCCATCAAAGTAAATATATTGGTTGAGGCTACGCTATTAGCAGATGTCCCGTTATGTGAAGACATGCCGAGATCACATGGCCTAGCGTGCTTCTTCCCGATAACACTAATACATAACAAATGCGGTGTTAGCTAAAAGTTTTTTGTGATTGTGATTGTTATTATTGTCATTGCTAATTCTTGTTGTGTGTTTATGTGTGTTTCTCTCTCTCTCTCTCTCTCTTCTGTGTGTGTGTGTGTGTGTGTCTGTGTTTGTGGTGGCTTGATACAGTGCGAGAAGTGATCGTGGTACAGGAATTGAAGTTTTCTTGCTCGTGATATAGTTTGTGTATGTGGGGGTGGGGTTTGTGTGTCTGGAGCCACTGACTGATAGAGTGTGTGGAGAGCTGTCTTGAGTTTGATGTAGTGCATGGGTTGTTGTCTGGAACTTGTATGAATCCTGGTACTGCTTGTGCAATGTTATATATATATATATATATATATATATATATATATATTGACTGGTATGTTGCATAGGGTTGTTTTTACTCTAACAGTTCAGTTGTCCCTGTTGTCTATGCTGTTCAGTATCTTGTCATTTTGCTGACCTAACGTTAGATGGTCACAGACAGGTCAACACGGGGTCGTTTGTCATCTATTGGTGACAGTATTATAATAAGATGATGAGGTTTGATACAGGGCGGGACTATTCTGGTGCCATATGGTAACTGAGGTGCTTCTGTGTATCAAACGAACATTAAATACATACAAGTAGCCGGGTTAAGTAAAAACGGCATTTACAGAACTATTGATACTTTGTGGCTAGACATCGTATTTATTAATCACCATTCCGGAAGTTACGTCATTTTGGTTTTTGGCCACAATCTAGGAAGAATTAAATTTTTGTTGAGATTGTGAATCTACAAACATCCACCTACTGTAACATAACAACAACATCGTTTCTGGACATTTTGTTGAAAGAAATTCGCATGACCGATAATACGATCCAATACCCTCAGTCGCGCGGTTAGTATTAATGTTTACTTAAAAGTATTGGAATATGTATTTTATATGGTACATTATTGCAAGTGTATAACTTTTTATGCTAAAATAATATAATCCATTATTATCTTTTAAATCACTTACAGCAATACAAGGTTTTTACAGATATATTATTTGGGGTATTATTATATTACATATTATTTGTACAGCACCTTTGAATGGCTCCTGCTAATAAAGACGCTTTATTAAATATACGTTATTATTATTATTATTATTATTATTATTATTACATATATTCCTATGGTTATTTGGTATTCATATTCACAATCTTATATAGAGTATAAACATCATATATGATTGATCGCTGAGAGAAAAAAAAAATAGATGCACATTTCGATATACACATATTATACTTAAAACATGCACCTACCTACTTTCATACCTGCCTATCTAAATACACATACATACAAGCATGCATGTATACATACATACATACATACATACATACATACATGCATGCATAAAAGTATAAATATTGACACGCACCCACATACACATACACACATTTTGAAGGCTTGACACACGAAGACACCTGTCTATTTTTACATGCTGTTCTTAACTGGATACTATCTACCTAACGGTATTTATTTGTTTGTTTACGTGTACGGTTATCCGTTTTTCGTGCTTGTCAGTGGCTTGTTTATAGCCAGATATCCAGATTGCAGAAGAACCGAGAAGATCAAAGCCAGATGTTATCTATCACCTCGTGATCCACGTACGAAGTGTATTTGTCCTGACCCGGAACGAACGCAGTCCATAAAGACTTCCCATATATAAACCGATACATGATCCAGATTTACTTACAAACACTATATCGGAGAAAGATAAGGTCAGCCATGACAGTCAATATATAACTCTGTTTCATTTCAGTGAACAGCTGATGGTTAATTCGAAGTAAACCATCTCATCTTTCGAATTGTTAGAAAAATCTATTTCAGAGGAAAGTTAAAAAGATCAGAGCCAACTATTGGCTGATTACTAAGAAAACAATTAAAATAATACAACGCCCGAGTCACGATATCTATTTTTTTATATTGTTTATTTCATAAGTGACAAGGTAAACGTGTATTGATAGTAACTGTTAGGGGGTGATTGTAGTAATAGTAGTACTAGTAATTGCATGTGTTGTTGCTGCTGTTATTGTCACTGCTTGATTTTAGCAATAGCAGTATTTTATTTTAAATAATAAAATACTGTATAGATATGGGGAATATAATGTAATATTATATCATTTATGGTGTAAATTAAGCTTTGGGGAGTAACATGTAAAATGTAAATATTGCGCAGATGGTAGACCAAAGATATATGCTCTGGAGAGTAAAATGTAAACGTTGCTGTTGTTGAGAGTACGCGTAAAGACAAACGCACGTGTAACGTCGTTTGCTAGGGAATTATAAAATAAATAATAATAATTTGAATATAATCAAAATCAAAAGATATGTTATGTATCCCGATTATCGTCCAAGAAGAATACAAAGAATCAACGATGAGATGACAGAAATAGACAGGAAATCCCACCATTTGTTGTTGTTTTTGTAAAGCGCCACAGACCAACTCAAGTTGATTAAAGTGTTATATAAAATATTAAAAAAGCGCCTTAAAGTAACCTTCTCACAGGTTATATAGGGCGCTATATAAATTGTGTATATATTATTAATATTAATTTTTTAAATTATATTATATGATCAACCACTATGGTGACTCAATTGTGGAAGAATACGCCGCATAAAAGGCCAAATATTTAACAGCAAAAATCAGGACCGAGTCGTCTTTTATAAATATTACCTACTTAAAGGTATATTATTTTGCACATTTCGAAGCAATGCCGGAAAGCTGTGGCAAGTCGAAAATGTTTCTCGTTCATTAAGTAGGAGGTATTTCGTGAACTGAGCGTGGAGTTGAAGATTGAAACAATCTCGGGCGTACTTTCTGTGGTCAGGTATAGGTTGTCTCGTTATTTCACGATTAATGATACCGTTTCATTCTAAATAACATAATTTGTCAGATTTAGCATCGTTTATCAAATGAAGCTGAGCTTTCCCTCGAAATCGACTCGTTCTTTAAATATGGCATCGAATGACCTCCAAATTGATACACATAAGCAAGGTCATTTATTCCTACTCGGATTTCTTTCTCTTTCTTAACTATCATGATAATGTCCCTAGGAGTTAATAACAATGCTGATTTATTGAGAGTAAGTTGCATTAATCAATTACGTCATTTGGGAATTTTCAGAATTTATTTATTTTTTTAGTAATCCGTATGACAATAATTTAGAATATCTGAACACCGTGAACGATACACATTTAAGACACACACACACACACACACACACCAGAATGATATGGTTTCGGTTATTGTTACATGATCGGGCATAGATAAAATAACTAGAGTAACGCACTTTATTTACACAATAAAGTTTAAATATTTAAATCACTGTTTTGTCAGACGAGCTTCTTTACTGATTGGTCTGAGTTTTTGTCAACCAGGTTGTCTTATTAATTAGATGTTTAGAAAATATATACACAGCTATTTTGTAATTATGTTCGCGTTTCGTATTTAACTATCACTCAGTATGCCACAATTTATTTTAGTTACATAATACACATATGAAGCAATGAAGCATAAAGAGCTAAATCGATGAAAGGTGGTAGGACTGTCAGTACTTTCTTTTCCGATCAACTCAGTACGATTACTTGAACTTGTACTACGTTACTGTATGACGAACAATATATATATATATATATATATATATATATATATATATATATATATATATATATATCAGAATGATCTTAATTATCTGTGAAATCAGTATGTACGTAGGCTCATACAGGTCGTTAATAAGATAAATGATAGCTATAACAAACCAGTTGGCCTTGACCCCTGATAAAAAAAGTACAATTTAGTGTATCAAGATTATTGTTGTCCTCTGAAATGAAGTAGCATGTGTTTATTGTGTGTGTGTGTGTTTATATATATATATATATATATATATATATAAATTAATCAAACGATTAATCATGGAAAAGCTACATCAGATGACATATGTAAGTACCTATCTATCGCAATTCATACTGATAACGAACATCATTATATGTACTATGACAACGACAAAATGACAACATTGCTGATCCTCCCTTACAAATTGTCTATAAAAGGTCAAGGCCATCTAGTTTGTCATGACATCAAAGGAAGTTCTCATGTCACTAATTAATAATTTTATCTAATTAGTGTTTGCGAATCTTCCCTCATTAAGTGATCAAAGTGTACTCATGTATATAAGTGTTGACATGTCTATCACTTTACGTGTTTTTGATAACTTTACAAATGATTTTTGGGTG